>JAOYMZ010042469.1:0-15050 GCA_025802335.1 Pinguicula primuliflora | reverse complement strand
GGCTCATTCCAATGATTTTGCCCAGATTTTTGGCTAAGTCTGGGCAGATTTGAGCTTCCAATAAACCTCAAAATGTGATTGATTAAATCCTAGCAAAATCTGTAGTGAATTAAGCATAAGTTGTTACAAACTAGAATTATGTATCCAAGTTCATACAAAAGTGGAAAAGTGCATGTTTTGAGCTAAAATCTTGGTGTTTATGGAATGAAATGAACTAAAATATAGCATGAAATAAGCCTTAAATAGGTGTTTATCAATCTTCTTGAAAGAAATCTGGAGGAAGACAAGGAATACGAAGCCAGATAGCAATAGATGATAATTTCTTCTCCTTCGAGTGAAAATTCCGTTCCCAAGGATGTATATGAAGATAATGTCCCATAAGCTGATAAGGTCCACCCGTTAATATGCTTGTATAATCTGTCTCACCATCTTATTTTAACAAGATATATCCTTCAGCAAGGTCCATAAGTTAAATATTACCTTTTGGCTTCCAAAGATTTATTAACTTCTAATATAATGTACGATAGTTGAAATTGCGACCAAGAGGCTTCAAAATAAGGCTGTACTTCAGATTTTCAGAGATTTTCCTATGAACATTCTCAGAGAAAGAAATAGAAGGCACTCCATCTATTAACCCATGACTAACATCACCATTAGAGAGCTTTATCTGCTTCTGAGTGCAGACCATGAAAAGAAACTTGAGGATGAGAACCTTGGAGAATGCACAAAATGCGACAGTGGAAATAAATATTTGTTTACCTAACCGCTTTTCATTTTTTGTGGCGTTACACAAGTTTTTGGGCAACAATTCCCA
This sequence comes from Pinguicula primuliflora, assembly GCA_025802335.1. Taxonomy (NCBI): domain Eukaryota; kingdom Viridiplantae; phylum Streptophyta; class Magnoliopsida; order Lamiales; family Lentibulariaceae; genus Pinguicula; species Pinguicula primuliflora. The sequence goes on along the minus strand of JAOYMZ010042469.1, from coordinate 14,236 downwards.
ACAACTCAACCTCAGAGTTTAACGTCACATACCCTTTGTACTCCTGTCCGATCACAAGGTGGTTTGTATATTCGCGAAAAATATTACAAACCTAATGTTACTACTATCTAAAATACAATTGTTGTCATAAGTGTTCGAGAATTCGCTGGGCGACCCAAAAGTGTTTTTGGGCCACCAAGCGCATAGGCCGCCTAGGCGGCACACAGCCAATCAGATTTTTTTTTGAAAACTTGTTAAAAAAATAAAAAGTAAAGCGGTAACCTATGATTTCATTTATGAAACAAACTCCTCGCCCCAAAACCACAGACACAGTCCCCAAACTCCTCTTCAATCTTCTCATCAATTTATGAAACAAACTCCTATTCTAATTTCTAGCCTATTCTTTTTTCTTTCTTTTTCCCTCATCGATAGCAGCCTTACACAATTTTCTATCTTCATCTGTGGTGTTAGGGCATTTCGCAACATCTCCAGTAATACCTGCGATGTGTTGTTTCATTCTCGAGATCCCGAATTTCATTAGCTTGTCACACAACAAGCATCGAAGGTGGTCCTTATTGTTTGGATCTGCTATCACCGCATAATTTCATCCTATATCTCCGGAATTTCTTACATTTGTTGTAGTGGTAAAAGCAGCTGATGAAGGTTGTTGAGCTTGAGACCCACCCTATAAAAATACCAAAAGGAATCAGTTATAACTTACAATACAATCATGATATGACAGCAACAAAACTATAAAGAATATTGAGAAAAAAAACTGATACAGGTGTTCAAAATCAAAATGAAATTCTTATTGTTCAAAATCAAAAGCATTTTCGGGTGTTCTCCCTTGAAAAAAACTAACGAATCATGCAGAGCATGTAGAGGTGTTCTCCCTTGAATAATGTGAACTCTAATTTCGAAGAACACTAAAGATCCCTTTTGTACTCTAATTCTAATTAACTCTAATTTCGAAGAACACTAAAGATCCCTTTTTTCAGATGAAAAGGGTTGAAGCTTCCGAAGATAAATCACCTTCACAAAACCCGGAACAACAAAATTGATCAATGAATCAAATTGACAATTCGAGATACAAGCAAACAAGCTAACGAACCCATTACTAGGAATTCAAGAAACAGATGAAACAAAACCATTCAAATCCAACCATCCAAAAAGATGAAACAAAACCATTCAACAACAAACAGGAGGTCAAAATCCGAAAAATTAGATTACCATATCCATAATTGTATCCAAATTTCTCTTCAAAGATTACACAATCCGCTCGCCTCTGTTCTCTTCTGGTCCCTGGATCTGGTATCGCGGCGCCTCTGTTCTTTACTTCTCTTCTAAATAAGACGGCATTGGTGAGTGAGTGGTATAGGTATTAGGGTCTGTTCCCTTCTGCAGTATAATAAACGAATAATTTTTTGAGAAACTTTTGTAAAAAAAATGGAATTTCTTAGGCGGCTGCCCAGCCCGTTTAAACGGGCTGGGCGGCCGCATTTTTACTTGTGCGCCCGCACAGGAAGGCTGGGCGCTCAGCCTACAGGGGCGCCCAGCATGGCCGAATATGGCCTATTCTGAGCGGATTCTCACTCAAGGCCGCTTAGGCGGCCGAATTCTTGAACCTTGGTTGTCATTGTTGCCACTATTTATATACCACTATATTTCAATTTTCAACAACTTCAAGGTGATAGCCATAAGAATTTAATCCTATCTCCCAACTGCAATAGTCTATAAATTACGGTAAGAAAGTATAACATAATTGGTAAGGCATATGATAGGTTTATGTTGATGTGAAAATTTAAACACATGACATTTGAGTACAGTTATCACATAAATAGTTATAACTTTGGTGTAAAGAACAATATAGTGACCTTGTCATTGTCCCTAAACAACAACTACAACAAAAAGTTCCTAACTTAGTAAATTGTGCTGAATTGGCAACATTGAATACTCATATCCTGCAATGAAATTAGATAAACATGAGCGTACAAGAACCAATTCCAAACATTAACTTCCTGAATCATGTGATTCTAATTTCTACCACTTAAAACTTCCATATGTGCCATTTTTACAGCTACAGTGCTGATAACATCTTCTACACAGATTATCACGTAAAACATTATTACGGCTATTATTATTGATTACTATCAGAATTGATACTTCTTAAAAAATGGATCTGTCTCTCTGGGCTCAACTCTCGAGTCGCATGTTTGCATGTGCGCGAATTAATTTTATTAGGAAGTTGAATTACCCTCATTAAAATCATAACTTTATGACAATTAATTAATTATAACCCGCAATTCTATTTATATTAGTTCATTGTGATTTGTTTAATCAAACCAAACCAAACATATACAGTAAATCCCGCCCTTAGACATGGTCTAGGGAGGGTATGATGTACGCAATCATACTCTCACCCTTTAACAGGATGGAAAGATTGTTTTCATGGAGACCTCCAACTCAAAGAAAAAATAAAAAATAAAAAAATAAAACATAAAAAATAAATAAAAAATAAATAAAATAGAAAAAAATAGATAAGAAAGAAAAAAGAAAAAAGAAAATAACAAATAATAATAACAATAATAATAGTAATAATAATGAATAATAATAATAACAAAAGAGAATCACATATAACTAAAACAGCTACTTACTTCAACCATGCACTACATACATACCGAAATAAATAAATATCTACACAAATACAGGAATGGAAAAATGCTTACATAAGCACACTTAGATTCTACCTATCTACTAGTATGTCCCATTTATTTCTAACATACTAGAGGTCAATAAGCAAATACAACTCTATACAGTCTTATGTATCTTTAACGTAATATGACGTCTCCAACTCGTCCTATCAGATGTCATGTCATCGGAGAGGTTTAATCCTACTAAATCTAACCGAATCTGCTCATCTCATGTCCTCTTAGGTCTCCCCCGCCCTCATCGCCCCTCGACTTGTAATCCTTCGACTCTCCTGACTGGATCATCCAAACTCCTTCTGCATAGATGTCCAAACCATTGCAACCTTCCCCCCTCAGTTTGTCACTTATAGATGCGACACCTAGTGTATTTCTAAATACTTTATTAGGAATTTTGTCTAATTTCGTGCGACCGCACATCCACCTTAACATCCGTATCTCTGCCACTTCAAATTTCTGCACACGTGAGAGACTCATAGCCCAACACTCTGACCCGTAGAGTATTGTCGATCGTATAACCGTTCTATAAAATTTTTCCTTTAACTTGAGTCAGACTTTTTTGTCGCATAACACGCCAGTAGCCGACCATCATTTCATCCATCCAACCTTGAGGCGATGGATAACATCACCTTCCACACATCCATCCTTTTGTACGATGGATCCTAGATATTTGAAACTATCTTTCTGTTGGAGGGTCTGGTTCACAATCATAACTTCCATTCTACCTTCCTCCGTTTCATTAGCAAAATTGCATGCCATATACTTCGTTTTCGAGCGACTCCATTTCATTGATTTGTTTAACCAATGTGGGATAAATTCTCAATCCTCCCACCTGAAGTCCAACTAAACAAACATTGTTGGACTTGGACAACAACACAGATAATGCCCAACTGGGCCATTTCCCATTATGAGATCAATACTCGGAATTTTTCCGAAAGCAATCACGAGGCCCGAACCTAGAATGACGGTCGAAACCCGATTATTCACAGGCTCAAGCCCTGATTATGACCTGGGCCGAATTTCTAGATAATGGACCCACCTCACTGGGCTCAGGTCTCGTGTGCGCAGGTGCGCGTGTGTGCGGATTAATTTTAGCGAGGTGGACTACCCATATTACAATCATAAGCTTATGATGATTGATTGTAGCCCACAGTCCTACTTATATTAATCCATTCACCATTGTGATTTGTCTAACCGATGTGTGACAAATTTTCAGCACTCCCCCTCAAGTCCAACGAGGTAAATCATGTTGGATTTGGACAATGGATAATGCCCAATTGGGTTAATTCTCATTATGGGATCAATACTTGGGATTTTTCTGGAAATAATTATGAGGACCTCGGAAATAATCGAGATCTCCTGAAACAATGCCCAAAGTGGGCCAAACACCCATGGGGCCAAAATTTGGGACTTTTTCCGGAAATACTCTCGGACCGTAGATCGCCTGCTTCGATATCATCTTAAAAAATAGACCTGTCTCTTTGGGCTCTAGGCTCGTGTGCGCAGTTGCGCGTGTGTGAGCTAATTTAATTAGGAAGGTGGATTACTCTCATTTTTTTTAGGTGGTACCAAGATTTGAACCCTTGACCTCACACAACCACCCACACTCACACACACACTCACACCACTAGGCCAAGTTCATCTTGGTGGATTACTCTCATTAAAACCATAAGTTTATGGTAATTGATTGTAACAATTAATCCTATTTATATAAGTCAATTGTGATTTGTCTAACTAATACGAGACATATTCCCAATAATACCATCAATCAAAAGCTTATACATAGAGTATCCAAAGCCTAATATTCTGGTGATATTATGACAACTTTATGGCTCAAAATGTCTACAATTTTAATATATGCATACTTAACTATAAGGGAAAAAAACCTTAAAATTTTCCTGTGACAACTCGTTGTAATTCGACTATAGCATGTGCTTTTGGGTTTCCCGTGTATAGGCGGACAATAACGGTCAATTGTATCGAGTATGGCTTTACAACTAAGTGTATATAAAGAAACAAGTAAACAAACTCAACTTTATTTTCCTCCTCCTCTCCTCCTTTATTCTTCACTCGATTACCTTATACTGCACGCCTCTTCTTACTCATTCCTTCCTATATAATTTCACACAACAACTAGCCCCACAATTCTTCTCCTCCCAACCATGTCTGCAGATCTTGAATTGGGATTACCCCTCATCAAGATACCACCACGTGATCAGGATAATGAGATCGATGGACAGGATTGTCACACACCAAGATCACCCGAGCATCGGATCCCGGTCATCGTCAGCTGCCATCCGCCGCCGAAGAAGAAGAGGATGCACCGTGCCGTGGCCGCAGGCGTCACATGCAAGAGGAGACCGTGCAAGAGGAGGCTGGAGTTCTTTGAAGTTGTGGGGAGAGAAGAAGTTGAATCGTTCTTCAGAAGTTTGGAGTTGAATTTCAATGGATCCTTAAAGAGGAAAAGGGTTTAAAGAGGAAAAGGGAGTGTGAGAAAGAAACTGGATTCATAAAATTATGTTTTTATTTTATTTTATTTTATTTTTCTGGATATACTTTGGGGTGGAAGATGTTAGGGTTAGAGACAATTACCATGAAAGATGTATTTAATTACACGTCTTTATTTTGTTTTTTGATTTTTTGGGGGGTTGATCATGAGCCTCATTATTCCTTGAATTTGAGCTTTTTATATACTAAATGGTAGACTTATGTGGGTTACAGTGACCTTGCTCAAACCTACGGAGACAAGAAAAAACAGTTAGTAGCAACAGATACGTGATAAACAATCGGCTAAAAAATACACATATATGAACGAAAACAGTAGATAATATGTAATCCTGTTTCCAATGTGTAGACCCATTGCAGAACCGGAATATAAACTCAAGATCTGCCCGAGAACACAATCCGTCAGTTTCGGCCTTGGCAAAAACAACCCTTCAACAGCTCAAATCCTCCGATTAAACGGTTCAAAAGAACGGTATCGAGGCAAGGAGTTCAAATCCGGTGAGAAATACAGCTAGAAACTGTATTGAGAGAGCCCAAATCCCTCGAGAGTGTAAGATGAACTAGGGTTCGAAAAGAGAGATACGGCCGAGAGAAAACGAGAGAGTGTATAACGGCGAGAGAGATAAAGTGAGGTCGGTAAGATTAGGTTTAGGTATTTATACCACGAGATTGGGCCAGGCCAGGAAATAAGTCACTAATTGGGCCAAAGGAGGGAAAGAAATAATCAGAACCGGGCCAACAAAATGAAAGGAGGATAAATATGGACCAGACTCAGCTTAGGCCCAGAACAGGTTTACGCCCAAAAAAGTCAACCTAGTGAACCGAAAAATCGAGGATTGAGCTCAAATGAGAGGTTTTCCCAAGTATAAGAATTTCAACCTCCAAGTTATGTTATACATAATCCGGTTGACAATTCTATTGAGTCATAATAAAACACGGAGGTTTAGACTCAAGATGATTTACATCATCTAGCTTTTAAGTATGTTCGGGACGTGTACGGCTGATTAAAACAATGAAACATAACAAGGTTCGACAAGTAATAGGTCATGTCCCCAAAATCCTCACAACTTACAAAATGGAATATACATAGTTATGTCTGACCTTAGCTCTATTGCTAGAGCGAAGTACTATAGTCTTATGCAATAGAAATCCTCAGTCACTGGTTCGAATCCGGCAACTCAAATTTTATCAGAAGACAACTAAGACAATGGGAGGAATATAGAGTCCTACAACTCAGACAAATCCTTATAAACTACAAGCTGGACAATGATCAGCAAGACAAGTTATTATGGACCGCTTCTGCCTCTGGAAACTTCTCTACTTCCACTGCGTACAACACTTACAAATGCAGTCAGAACCCATAAAATGTAGGGAATCCAGCACTGTCTGCGGTGTGGGGTAAAATAGCTCCCAAAAGGATACAGATGTTCGCCTGGAGAGTCCTCATTGGAAGAATATTGACTGTTGATAACTTAGTCAGAAGAGGAATCACATTCACAGAAGCAGAGAAAAGGTGCATATGGTGTGCTCAAAATGAGGAATCCATTTCCCATCTATTCTTCTAGTGCGAGTATGCCAAAGAAATATGGGAGACAGTTTACACATAGTTTGGTATGCAGATGCCACATGAGGAAGAATCGAACAATCATTTGAAGCAGCATATGAAGCTACTAAAAGGTCGGTAGTGAGATTTGGACAGTAATCTGGCAGGCTACATTGTGGTATATATGGAAGGAACGGAATGGAGTCAGATTCGTTAGTGAAAGCGCTACAGAAGTTGAAGAAACGATTAAACTGTCTACATGGCCTTGGGTGGAGGCACACGGCCTAAAGGCCCAGGCAGTGACTACATCAGATTGGATGCATCATCCTAGACTCACTTGTGGATTAATGTATGCTTTTAAACCTCCGTGAAGATACAAGTCTTAGTAGATAGCAGGAAGCAGGAAGCTATTCTCCTGCTGCAGTGCATTCGTATATGATGTCTGAAGCCATATTTGTAAATAGCTCTGTAATCTTTTTTACTTGTTCAATGGAATCCATTTTCTTACCGAAAAAAATATAGTTATGTATGTACAATAAAAGATTGACATTTTGGATGGTGTGAGTTCAAATCAATACAATACGAAATATGTCAATCCTAATCAACTCTAAATAACTGTGTGGCCCCTCATTACCATGACAAATATTAATATTTTATCGAACATACATAATTATGTATAATTCCATTATTTAAGTCTAACAGTATTCTATTGAGATATGTCAATGATGTGAAATTTTCAGGTGCACAGCCTTATATGTACAGCCTGTGTACAGCCACAATCTCAGCTATCAAATTAGTGTGTGTTTGTGTGATGTGGACGGCTATGATTCTAACTATACACAGGCTGTACATATAAAGTTGTACACCTGAACATAAATCTGTCAATGATATCCACTTCATCTAAATCTTTTAAAATAATATTAAGGTATCAAATAGGGGTTGGCTAAGCTTAGTGGTTATTGAGTGACAATTGTACTCACAGGTCACAGGTTCAAATCATCTCAACGACACTACCTATCAAAGAAATAATATTAAGTTAACTTGTATTATTTCCTACATTAAATCAGAATTGTTGTCGGAAGCTAATTCCATTTGTGACTGTAAAGTCTTTGGTACACGATGCAGCTTCACCCACGAATGCCGACCTTGGCCGCTTCCTTAAATATCCAGCAGGGAACTTTTCGCTTCGTTTTTTTAGGTAGGTAAATGGGAGAAATATTCTTTCTCCTTCCCAGTATCCGAGAGTTTCATTCCCGACTAATTTTGGGGGCATGCACCCAGCCCAAAGGCTCCTATGGATTAGGCCTGACCAATCGCTTTTGCTGGGAGCAAAATGCAATTTACCCCCTGTGGTTTGGGGTAAAGTCACTTTACCTCCTTGTGGTTAAAAAATTGACAATTTACTCCCTCGTGGTTTAAAAAAAGAGCAAATTATACCTGCGTGCATTACACTCGCGGGTATTGAGAGTGGGTGAGAAAAAATGATCAAAAAATACTATTTTGCCCCTTAATTAGTTTATTGAATTTTATTCATTTTTTATTATAAAAATACTATTTAAAAATACTAAAAATTGAGTTTTATTTTTATTTTTTCGTCTTAAAATTTTTTCAATTGTCAAATTATTATTTAATAATTCAAAAAATTACAAACGAGATTTAATTAATTTTTTGTTTTTTGTTAATTTTCAAATATATTTGCATAATCGAATATATATATATTAGCATCATATAAAATATAGATGAAATATGAACAATTATAGCATTAACTGGTACATGCTCACATGTGTGATGAAGTTAATTTGCTCTCTAATCAACGTAAATTCCATAATCTACAAAATATTTAAAAAAATACAAAATAAGCAATATATAATATAAATATTTTAAAAATATATGTAAAAATTAAAAAAATAAATAAACACAATCCAAATACAATATACTATATATAATTTTGTTAAAAATATTTTGAAATACGATATTTTAAATATTTTATAAACATTTAATTTTGTAATGTTTTTTTTAACTGAGGGAGGGAAGGTTTTGATGGTTTGGACATGTATGCAGAAGGAGTTTGAACGATCCAATCAGGAGAGTCGAAGGGCGACTAGGGCGGGAGAGACCTAAGAGGACATGGGATGAGCAGATTCTGTTAGATTTAGTAGGATTAAGCCTATGACCTCTGATAGGACGAGTTAGAGACGTTATATTACGGTTAAAGATACCCAATACTATGTAGAGTAGTATTTATTTATTGACCTCTAGTCTGGTAGAAATACGTGGGACATACTAGTAGATAGGTAACATCTAAGTGTGTTTATGTAGGCATTTACCTATTTCTATATTTGTGTAAGCATTTATTTATTTCGGTATATATGTAGTGCATGGTTGGAGTAAGTAGCTGTTTCAGTTATATGCGATTCTCTTTTTTATTATTATTATCATTATTATTACTATTATTTTTTTTTTTTCTGAGCTGGGGATCTCCACGGAAACAATCTTCTCATCCTGTTAAGGGGTGAGAATATGATTGCGTACATCCTACCCCCAGACCCTGCCTAAGGGCGAGATTTATTGGATATATTTGGTTTGGTTTAATTTTGTAATGTTTTTTTATATATAGCTATTTTAAATATCTGTAAAATCTTTATAAAAATTTTATTTTGATTTGTTTTAAAATTTTACGTTTTTATTAATTTTGCAACGGATTTTTTTTTTCAAATTTTTATTAAATATCTCTATTTTTTATTATTTTTATAGATTTTAATTGTTTTTTTCTATTTTTTTATGGTTTTTAAAGTTTTTTTTGCATATATTTTAATGTTTTATGTTTTAATTTTAATTTTTTCGATTTTTGAGACTTTATATTTTTGTAGTTTATATTAATTTAAAATAATTATAAATGATATTTAAGGATAAAAGAGTTTTATATTTTTATTATTTTTTAATTAAGTGTATTTTAATTTTTTATTATTAATTTTAATTAAAAAAAATTAAGGGAGCGCGTTGACTTTTTTTAAAACTACATGATAAATTATCAGTTTTTAAACCATAAGGAGGTAAAGTATTTTATCCCTAAGCACAGGGTGGTAAATTGCACTTCACTCCAAAAAAAGATTGATAATTTTATAAATACATTGTATAATATAAATTTAACCGTATAAAATAAAATTAGAGTTAATGAGATTTTTTTTATGTTGGAAGTTTGAGGTGGGGGAAGGGAATTGGTGGGCATTAGGAATAAAATATTATTATTTATTTATTATCTATATTATATAGGAAAATGCTGAAGGATCAGAAATTCTTAGGCTCTAAATTTCTGGGTTTAGAAACGTGCTCACGTTTCTTCAAACTGCACTTTTCTTAATAAATTACATGTGAAATAAATACAAATAAAAAACAACTTACACAGCCAAAATATGCCCACACTTCTTAACAAATTAGAAGTGAATATAATACAAACAAAAACAACTTACACACCCAAGAACCCCACACGCCAAAAAACCAGGAAACCAAGAAATTAGGTCGTCTTCCTCAACCAACACACGGCAAATCACATCTGCACTTACTCCATCGACGGAGCTCGAATTCTTCCCAAATGTCCGTTCACGAAGCTGATGGGGTGTCTCGGAGACATTTACGGTTTATGTGTTGATTTATATTGGTTGGTGTTTAATGGTTGGTGTTGTTTAGATTGGTTGCAGTTTATTGTTGGTTGCAATTTATTTTTGGTTGTTGTTTAACATAGTTGGTGCTGTTTACCGTTTAAGGTTTAAAGGATTTAATTTTTTGGCGGCGAAGTCGCCATAATATTGATTACCATATTTAATAAAGTTTAGCATTTTGGCCTTTAGGGTTTAGGGTTTGGGTTTAGAATTTAGGGTTTTAAAATTTAGGCGGCGAAGCCGCCGTAATTTTAATCATTTTTTAATAGGGTTTAGAATTTAGGGTTTAAGCGGCGAAGCCGCCGTAATATTAATATTTATTTTTAATATGATTTAGAGTTTAGGGTTCGTATTTAGGGTTTAGGGTTCAGTTTAGGGTTTAGAGTATATGGTTTAGGGTACAGGGTTTTGGCGGCGAAGCCGTCGTAATATTAATATTTATTTTTAATAGGATTTTGTGTTTAGGGTTCGTATTTAGGGTTTAGGGTTCGGTTTAGGGTTTAGGGTTTAGGGTACAGCGTTGCTGTAATATAAATTCTTATTTTTAATATGATTTAGAGTTTAGGGTTCGTATTTAGGATTTAGGGTTCGGTTTAGGATTTAGGATTTAGGGTTTAGTTTAGAGTTTAGGGTTTCGTTTAGGGTTTAGAATTTAGGATTTAGTTTAGGGTTTAGAATATATTATATTAAAATTACTTTAAATCCTTTAAAATTTAAACACACAATATATAATATTTAATTAATCACTATTTTATTAATTAACAATTATTTAATTAATATTTTATTGCTATTTTATTGGGGCCAGAATTTTAGGACTTCAAAAATTCTGGTCCCCTAGCACTCCCCTATTATATATTAAGCTGGACTCAAAAATCACAATTATATTTTTTATTTTTTATTTTTATGCATTTTTTAAAATTGTACTTATGATTGTTGTCATAGTAATGCCTTAAATAATAATGTATAAATGAGTAATTTTCAAGTGTCGAATGACACCCTACCGTGCCGAATATGCATCTTGGCCGTCAGATTACATAATAAAAATATTACTATTGGATAATGTTTTTTTTCTAAATAATATTACGGCGGCTTTGCCGCCGAAAAAATTTAAAACCCTATTTAAATGTTATAAACCCAAGGCTAAACACTAAAAACCCAAGGGCTAAGCCGTGATTGTGTCTCGACCGTCGGATGCAGATCCGACGACCGAGGATGCATATTCGACACGGTAGGATGCCATTCGGCACCCTACCATTCGACATTTGAAAATTTGTGATGTATAAATACCACTCATATTCTCAAATATATATATCGTTACACTCAATTTTTACTAAGGTCATTGCCACAGTTTGTTCTCCACACCAATAGAAAGGTTTACAAATATGAGCCTAAAAAACTCATTCTCAATTTAAATTCCAGCCCATCATGACTGATTTCAGGTTCAGCCCACCCGACCCACTGGGGAGGGTACGAGTTGACCTGCTTGGTCGGGAATTCTTGCCATTCATAGCATATGGCATGAAATAAATTATTTAAACGGAAATGTTAGTCTTATAAATAAAAAATCAAAAAATATAAAACGACATCGTTTTATTAATTATATAGAAGGTTTTATAAAAGTTTTCTATATTATTAGCGTTATTTAAAACTCGATTGTATTTTCAAAATTATTTAAAAAATCTAGCAATTTAATGCTAGTTTTGGATTGGGTCAACTTTGTTTTGCTACCGAATTGTACTTCAAATAAACCCGTGAAGCCCAATTGCACTGGAAAAACCCATGTGATGATAGGGTTTATGCCTTGGGTTGTCTTCCCTTCAACATATCTGCTGTAAATTCGGAGTTTTTGTTCAGATACTTGAGTTGAGGCATATCGTTGGGTTGATCGTGTAATGCTGAGGTGCAGACATTTGCCAGTGTTATGTATGCTCGAATTGGTCTGATGTCTAGATAAATTTGTGTTCTTGCAAACTGCGGCAGCAAATTGGTGTTGTATTTGCAGCGTCAATTTGTTAAGTTACTTGCTGCGAAGTTGAGGTTTATTGGAGACAAATTTGAAGTGTTCTCGTCTTTCTTGACTCCCAAGTCCCGGGTTTGTATAAAATCTTGAAGATAGTGTACTGGTGAGATGCTCGTGGTTGCTCATTTTCAAATTGGTTTCATCAAAATTAACACGATCTCTTCCAAATCGCTTACATTGTCCGTGTGAGTGTGGGATTGTTTCAAGATATGATTTTTTAAAGTCGGCATTTCTTGTTGAATCATGGTCATTATTTATAATTTTGTTCCTTCACTCAACTCAGTTATATGATTGAGTTTCGTTGTTTTATACCTTATGAGACCTGGGGAGTTAAATCAGATTGTTTAACTAGCCTTTCCTCAGTTCGTGATGATAAATTAGTAATGCGTGTCTTTTGATCTATTATGACCTGAGAATCTCTCTTGCAGGATGGACTTATCAGTCAAGAAGGTGATTGGCATGACATGGTCTCGTGGTCAAGTCATTCAGGTCAGAACCAAAAAATTTGATGACCCGAATCATTTCATTATTAGGAATTGTACGGGAGTTGAGCTTATTTACATAAGTTACAGTGCTTGCATTACATTATTTTATTTTGCATGGAGAGGTTTTGTTGTCTGGTCGTATTTGTTTCCACAGTCAAGTAATTTTCTGTTCAAATTTTCAGTTGCAGAACCAAGCGTTCAGGAGTCATCCTCAAATGTGGTTTAAGTGTTCATTTGCTAATACTGTGAAATATGCATCTCAGAGAGTTAGGATACCACATGCCCTCAGTGTCAAATCAGAAAGGAAGATCATACTCTTCAGTAATCATGCCAGCGTACCTCACTCTTTCCCCACCTTCAGAATACGGCTGCCTTTTGGATGTGAGCCATCGAACACCAGAATGCCTGTGAATTTTAACCAATTTGGATTGATGGGTGGAGAGCGGTCGTCTTATTTTTGTAGTTTCACCAGGTCATTCTGCCACATTCCTAGAGCAGGCACCGTAGATAATATTGTTGGGACAGAAGGTGTGGGCAGTGAGAGGAACACTTCTTCCAGACCACTGAATAAGCGTCACAAATCGCCAAGGGCATATCCTGCTCGCAAAGAAAATGCAATGACCATGGAGGAACTGGCAAGCAGCTACTGTGAAGGCAATGCCGTTGTACTGGAAAATGTCAATTCTGAGAAGCGAAATGGTCAAATTGTTGAGGATGTTGAGAGTTCAGCTGTTGGTGGAACTACAAAGACAACTAATGGCAAAGAGAAAGTGAAACAGCAATCTGGAAGTAAGAAAAAACAGAATCAACCATCTAGCGCTGTTACTTCTGTAATTGCCTCCCAAAAAAGTGCTGCTATTTCTGCGGAAGCGACAATACATCCACATAGTTCCATAGAAGTTCCTCCTCCTAAGAAGGCAAGCAAGAAGAGAAGTAAACAAACCGCTGTCCCTTTACAGGTTGAAAGATATTATTGTGGGATAATTGGATTATAGCTACTCTATGCATTATAGCTTGACTAAGTTTTTGTATTTTTAGACTAGTTCTACTTCAAGTACTATAACGAAGGTGGATGATGGTGATGATATAACGAAGAACCTTCCGGAGAAGGTGTCCAGGAGCTCAACTAAAAAGAAAAAATCTAATGCAAAAGTGCAACCTAAGATTGAGAAAGAAGCAGAACAATCCAGCGTGCCATCAATCCGGCAGGACGCTGGCCTTACGAAGACAACTAAACCTCGAGTTAAAAAGGCTTGGCGACAATTATATCCACCTATTGCTAAATCTGTCGTGGTGGTTGAGTCTGCTACAAAGGCAAAAGTTATTCAAGCATACCTTGG
>JAOYMZ010042458.1:0-15052 GCA_025802335.1 Pinguicula primuliflora | reverse complement strand
TAGCTATGGGTAAAAGATGATCAACAATGATGAGAAGATGCTCGAGGACTCGGTGTATCACCTCCCTATGTACTCATTCCTTTCTTACCTAATCTAATGCTTAGCACACATGTAGAAGTTGAAACACAGTTAGGCCGAGAAGTTAACACTTCAAGGACTAATCATGGTTGAGAATAATTTTCTGATTCGTTCAGAGAATATTGTGATGAAAAGGGTATTGTAAGGAAATTTACTATTCCATATACTCCGCAACAAAACGTTGTTGAGGAATGCAAGAATCAAACTTTTCTTGACATGGTTAGGTTCATGATGGCGCAAGCTAACCTATTCATAAACCTTTGAGAATATGTGTTGCTTACAACAATAAATATCCTCAATTGTGTACCAAGTAAAAGTGTGCTCATCATTCCGTATGCATTATGGAATGGGAGGAAGTCAATCATAGACCATATACGACAATGGGATTCAGCATCTATCTGTGTGACCAAACCTGTCAACATGGAAAACTTGGTCTAAGAGCAAACAAATGGGTGTTCATTCGTTAGGCTGAACATGCGAGACGATATGTATTGTTCGATGAATATTCGAATGGGGGCATGACTGGAATCGATAGTCGCAATGTCGAGATACTAGAGGAATCAGTTCCAAACTATTGGTGATATAAGATAGGATGATCAATTGTATGAGTTACAATTAGAGCTGTCTCTATCTCTTGGTGTGGGGGAAAATATTTTTCACCAAACACAAAAGATAGTGAAATTTCGCATGTTGCAAGAGGGTTCTTTCCTAATGAAGGTGAGAATGCACACGAGGTTCGTCTGCAGCAACAATCTCCTATACCTTATGTCTATGAGACTACAAATTCTATTGACAAACGGGTTAGTGGGAGTAGTCCTTTTGGATAGGTAATTTGATTAGGAACTCTCGCATATTGCAAATGCGAGCTGACCAAATGAGCATGTAAATACTAATGAGGCCAGTCTTCATCAGCAGTCTCTAATATCTTCAACTGATGAGACTATTAATTCTACCGACCAACGGGTTAGTGAGAGTGGTTATACGAATAGGCAAGTAGATCAGCAACCTTCTGTACCTAATATACATGTAGCTATGAATTCCACCCACTTTGGGGTTAGTGGAAGTGATCCCTTGACAATGATAGCTGAAAATCCTGTCATTTGATGAAAGAATTCCTTGACGATACTTTCAGATTAAGTAAGATGTATTCTTCTGTGCACTTTTCAAAGTATAAATGTCCACCTCTTATCATGAGAATATGGACTGGCTCGATAGTGAAAATGGCTTAATGTCATAAAGGTTGTATGAACTGAATGAAAACAAATGAGGTTTGAGAACTATTCGAAAGTTCAAAGCCCAACTCTTGGCGGAAGACTTTATCCAATCTGGAAGTATTGACTACGAAGAGATATTTTCTCCTGTGGTGGAATGGTCTCTATTTGCCTACTTCTGGCTTTGGTTGCCCATTTGGATATTGAATTATACTAAATAGATGTAAAGATTGTCTTTCTCAATGAAGTTCTTGAGGAAGAAATCTACATTGATCATCCTGTTGGGTTTGTCTCAGCAGGGAAATAAGAAAGGTGTGTCATCTTAAAAAATCCATATATGGTTTGAAACAGTCTTCCAGATTATGGTACCTCTAATTCCATGAAGCCATTACATTATATGGTTTCATCATGATTGATGAGGATCATTGTGTGTATGTCTTAAGGACAAAGAAACGAATATTGTTTTATTTTCTATATGTTAGTGACATACTGTTGGCCGGAAACAACATGGAAAAGATCAAAACCATTAAATAATGGTTGTTCTCTATCTTAGAGATAAAGGATATGGGTGAATTTAGGTATGTCCTACGAGTTGAGATTTGCAGAAATTATTCTAATAGATTGTTAGATCTGTCCCAACAAACAAAATCTTAGAGCGATTCAGGATGCATAACTTGAAACCTGTTGATACTCCTGTTAATAAGAATTTAGCGCAAAGCCTCGAGCAATGTCCCAAAATAGACAAAGAGAAGGAGGAGATGAGCAATGTTCCTTATGCCAGAGGTATAGGAAGTCTTCTGTACGCCATGTTATATACATGTCTATACATTTATTTCGTGGTTGGACTGGTATACCGTTACCAAAGCAAACCGTGATATGCTCATTGGCAAGCAGTTAAGTGAACACGCTACCTATGTAGTACGATTGATCTAATTGTGTTATCAAGAGGGAGATATGTACTCAAAAGGATACATGAATGTCGATTGGGGACGCGGCTTGGTAAGTCCAAGTCCACCTCTAGATATGATATCATCCTCGGTGGGGGAGTCATATTATGTGCAGTAATAAGTAAGATTGCATTGCTATGTCAATTATAGAAATAGAGTATGTCGCTATTGCAATAAATAATGTAGCGATTTTATTCGCTAAGGATCCAAAGTTTCATAGAAGGACGAAGTACATCCATAAAAGATATTACTTTGTTTTGGACAACAAAGGCATATTATATTCAAGTATGTTCATTGTAGAATTAATGAGCAAACCCGTTCCTAGAGATATGTCTAGAGCTCATATCATGAGTCTAGGAATTCGTAGAGTTTGACGACATCTTGTAGATTTTTCAGAGCACATGTTTAGGTAATGAATTGATTAGTGAAACGGAAAGACGTTTTTTTTTCACATTATGCAATTATTATGAGTTTGCAAATTAATTACAAAGACACAATATAAAATGTCATAAAGCTTTACGATTGATCCTATCATACGGGAAATCACCCTTATGCTTGTGTAGCAAGAAGGTTGAGACTGATAGAGATGACTCCAGTTACTTCTGTAGGTCTGAAATAAATGGGTTCACATTAAGGTTTAAAGTCGAATGTATAGGATAAAGACTAGGTGTCTTTATCAATGGCTACGATTCGCATGGTATCAGATCGTAACATGCCCATCTGAGTGGGAGTCATACAATGATACACATATCATACTATGTGTGCTATAGATCGATCGTTGTGATTGTCATTAATAGTTTTTCCCTGATTATCATTGTGTAATCACAGATTTTTTTGGTCCACCTTGAGCGTTACTCTTTGACTTAGAACTATGACTTGAAGTTGAGGCTTGATGATGCTACTTCAATATATAATCCAAAGGCTTTGGTTTTTAACAGCCATGCGGACCATGCTAGGAAAGTAATCGAGTTGATATGAATCATCATTAATGTCTAAGGAATAATCTGTCTTGCTTCACCATATTTATCCTCGCGGTTACATTATGTATGTACCCAAATATTGTATAACTTAAAGGGAATTCGTAACTGTCGGTGTTGCAAAGAGGATTTAGGGTATCGACATTTTGAAAATATCATGTTAGTTTGGGATCTTGTTCGCACAACTCATTACTCATATGAAGTATCGAGAAAAAGTTTGAACAGTACATTGCGGCTTGTGTAGTCGATTGAAAATTGTTAGGATGCGGCTTGTATAGCAGAGTGAGAGCTGTTAGACAAATACGTTATTACGTTGAACAATACGACTTATGTAGCCGAGTGAGAGCGGTTGGAGATTAACGTAATTATGGCAAAATATAATTAAGTATTAAATTACAATTCATGTATTTAATTATAATTTAGATACTTATTACATTGATTGGGATTTGGCCCTAAATATCAGAACAGGATCTGATAATTAAATACGAATGTAAAATTATACCTTTATAGCAAAGCGTGGTGGATCGTAATATTCCGGTTGAGCAGATCTTCAATTGGGGCTACCTGAGTCCCGTCTGTATTCCACAACTAAAAACTCTCATTCTAAGATGATGAGGCAGCACTTCGAGAGAACTATAAAAACTCGGTCTCAACACATGACAATAGAATCAAGCATCAAGCTTAAGCGTTTAGCCTATGTTAGGTTTTGGGAATCTCCTTATTTATAGGAGTAGACATGGGCTGACATGGGCCAAAGCCCAATCAATGTAATAAGTATCTAAATTATAATTAAACACATTATTTGCAATTTAATCCTTAATTATATTTTGCCATAATTACGTTAATGTCCAATAACTCACACTCAGCTATATAAGCAGTACTGTTTAACATAATAACGTATTTGTCTAACATTCACAAATATCTCATCTAGTTGGGATGAAAAATGGATTGGAGCTCTTTTCAAATAGTGTGATAGTTTGTTTGATGTCTTCATAGCTGACTGGGCAAGAATGGAATGAGATTTGGATTTGCCAGGTTCGATCAATCTCATAACCTAAGAGAGCTAGCAGCAAAAATCAATGAAAGGAACCTGAATGGATACAAGATGCAAGTTAATGTGGCTCGATATCTTGGTGGTAAACCCCTGCAAAGTGATTTAGCCAAGCTTAATCCAAATGAGCAAAAATGGAAGCATCAAGCTAGCTTTGTTAACAAGGATAACCATACTAGAAAAGATGCATAATGTGTCAATAGGGGTGTCCATCAGGCCGGTCAGTAATGGTACAACCCTGGAGCGATATCGGTACAGACCCGCGTCTGGTACTGATATTCAGTACTGGCTCTCGATAGTACCGGTCCGACCCGGTCCGGTACCAGGTAATTTTTTTTAAAAAGACATCTTCTGAAAAAAAACACTCTTCTCTATATAGGTTCTGTCGAATGTTTTCCCAAAGTCCGTACTGTTCAGGATCGGAAAGTTATGTTTTGTTTGTTCGTCTCCATGGAAGTAACTTGAAAAGGGATCCAAGAAGATTTCACCTTTCACATACCCGAGTTTTGGGTAATGAAGAAGTATGTAGTGGCGACAATTTTTATTTTCCTACTCGTTTCAAGCACTTTCCTAGCCTCAATGTTGCATTATCCACGGAAATCAGTTGCAACTGAGGAAAATAGTTTGCAACCACATAGGTGAAGGTCTTTACTAGTCAATGAAGAAGAATTGAAGTACTTACTCAAGAATAGTTCAAATCTTGTTCAAACGGTACCAGTTCCTAACCGGTATAGGGTAATGATATTGGTGTTGGTACCATTACCCGACCGGTACTGATATCCGGTACCGGTCTAGGTGGTACTTTTTGGAAACAACTACTTGCCAAGATAACTGCTTTCTCTTGGAAGCTATTGCACAATCGAGCTTCAACATCAAACAATTTGATCAAAAGGGGAGTCAATTAAGCAACAATCCAATGCCTACTATGTTTAGAGGATCATGAAACTATCGAGCATCTTTTTCTCCAATTTCCGATCACCTACAAAATATGGATTCAGATGGATTCAGTCCAAACAATGGTGCAACTGATAAACCTATATGACTATGTCTCACTCCCGGTGACATCTAACCAAATCTGATCGGTCATTTAGCAACATGCTATTTCGGAAATTTGGCAATTGCGGAATGTGAAAGTTTTCAGGCACGAATAACAGAATGTGGAAAAAGCGTGCAAGATTATTCAACACATATGGTAGCTAGTTCTAAGAGCCCATTTGCAATTGGGCTTACAAATAGGCTTTGTAGATGGTGTAGAGAGCAAATCTATTGTATGTAGTCTATTAAGAGATCGACATGGTGTTACGAAAAGCAATTCTCAGGTACTCAGTGATAGTGTATTCAGTAAGTGGTTGTGCTGATCAGTTCTAATCTGATCCTTTCATATGTCAATCTGACGGTTCACATTAAATATCTCATTTAAGCTATTTAAGTGATATTAAATGTTTCATTTAAGTCATTTTAACTATCCAATATAAATCGTTAAATTATTAGACGAATAGCTCAAATTATAATTGAAAACTTCAACCACTTACTAAACACCTGAAAGTCAACGAGAGGTTGGCCTAGTGGTTATTGGAGTGACAAATACACTCACAGATCACGAGTTCAAATTCCCTCAACGACATTACATATCAAAAAAAATTAAACACCTGAAATTTGATAGTGTTGTAAATATGTAGATATGAGATTATATACTAAAAAACTACTTACAAAATAAAAATCATTTCAGAATAAAACCAGAATCAAATAAAAGATTCCACTGCCTCCGTGCCTCGCACTTCAACGCAAAGCCTAGAAATTTACACGTCGTCGCCTCTTGGCTGCATAAAAGGCACTCTCCCTCGTTGCGTTTCCCTAAACTCCACCGTTGAAACTTTCGCCCCTCAGCCCTCAATGGCGGCCGTGGCCCGCCTCATCGGATCTTCCTCGTTCTCAGCCGCGGTTTCGACCATCCGGAGGTCTCTATGCACGACTGCGTCTGTCACTGAACTGGTAGCTTCGAGGCGGTCCTCCTGCGGCGTGGATCCCATGCGGAGGAATATCCAGTGGGTATTTCTTGGATGCCCTGGAGTGGGAAAGGGTACGTACGCGAGTAGACTGGCGGTCTTACTCGGCGCCCCGCACATTGCGACCGGCGATCTCGTTCGCGAGGAGCTGTCTTCATCTGGTCCTCTGTCGAAACAAGTATGCATTTTTACCTGAATAAGCAAATTCGGCTGTGATTTTGTCGATAGATTTATATGAGTTTCTGGTGCACTTTGTGTTTGGTAGTGAATTTGAAGCATGCGTATACGCAATGGAGAAGTTTAACATGACCGACCTACCGGAGACTAATAAGATTGCTTATTCCTGAAGGCATGTGGTAATCATTACAGAGGTGTGAAACTTGAAAATATTGGCGTGATAACTAGTGAACGACGATGACCAATACATATCTGTAAAGCCGAAAAATACAAGTAATTTATTGAGAAATGACATGAGAGGTGTAAGGAGTAGTTAAGCATGATCTGTTTCTAGTAAAACCGAGTGAGTTGACCCTTAACTGACCGGATTTTGATACATGTCCAAGGTTTTGAATGCACACCATTTTTTTTATTTTTTTTTCAACACCGTTGTAGTGGGAGAGTGTAATTTACAGAAGGGTCTGGTCACTAACATTTCTATAACTGACCCGGATGGAATACTCTTGTAGCATTGAAGGAGTATTAAATATCCTTTGTTATTGAAGTGTTTTTGGAAAAACAGAGAAGGGTCTGGGCACCCAGCATTTTTGTTAGAGTTGTTTTATGGTTGGCCGGCTCGTGGGAAGCATACAGTGAGAAAAGAATTGTATAGTGTGCAGTGCCTATGTGCCACTGTGGGATTGGTCGGTCAGCACGCCCGTGCAAAAGTGTTAAACATCGGCCCACCTGCCACACCAATCCCGCAGTGCCACATAGGCACTGCACACTATATAATTCTTTTCTCACTGTACGCCCCCTAAACCCGGTTGCTCGTGCTGTAGTGTTTTAAGTTTTAACCATTCATATCATTTTGTTCTGGATCTTTTAATCTCCCCTTTTACTTTCTCGGCTTCTTTAATTGAACCTAAGTTTTAGTGAGGTTTGAGCTCTTTTAAGCAAATGATATTTTATATATCTTGGCAATGCTTAATAGCTGTTGCTGTTGTTTGTCACAGCTCGAAGAGATTGTGAACCAGGGTAAATTGGTATCTGATGAGATAATCATAAATTTGTTGTTGAAGCGACTTCAGGCAGGAGAAGCCAAAGGAGAATCTGGATTTATACTTGATGGATTCCCTCGCACAGTCAGACAAGCAGTAAGTGAATTTTCTATGTGATATATTTTATTGGAAAGGATCAACGTACAATTGTTATGTGAAGCTTGCTAATGGAAAAAGTAGTTCATGGTGTAAAAGGTACAGAATTATGAAAATATTAAAATAGCTAGATTTAAGTGGAAATCATTTATTAAAAGTAGTTCATGGTGTAAACTTAGGACAGTTTATTATATAATAAATTTTCGGTTTGAAGTGAAAAATCTGGTTCATTACCCATGGGAAATATCGTTACCTTATGTGCATGATTTATTTCAGTGTTTATCAGCCTGTGTTCTAGTCATAGTTTAGAATCTCTCTTAGGTATCATGGTTGTAATTTAATTGTCGTTTGTGATTATGGCTGCTTCTCATCTAACTAGATTACATTTTAGAAGTTGTAAGGTATTGGTGATTACGTTATGCATCTGACTAGTAGCATTTTGTTTGTTGCGAGAGTTGATGCAGGCGTTTATTTTTTATTTTCGGCAAACTCATGCCATTACATATAACCTTGGGTGCAGGAAATATTGGATAAAGTGACAGACATCGATCTTGTGGTAAATCTCAAGCTCCCAGAAAAGGTATTAGTGGAGAAGTGCCTCGGAAGAAGAATATGCAGCGAATGCGGGAAGAATTTCAATGTGGCATCAATTAATGTGAAGGGTGAAAATGGTGAACCTGACATAAGTATGGCGCCACTTCATCCTCCTGCTCAATGTGTTTCAAAGCTCATTACTCGCGCTGATGATACTGAAGCTATTATCAAAGAAAGACTTCGAATATACAGTGAAAAGGTAATGCTTTGTCAATCATCATCACCGCCCAGTCTTAAATAAAGTAACGGAAAATGGTATACACTACCTCTCTTGCACTCCTCCACACCACCTTCCTCTCATATTCATGCACAATGGACCCCATACACACCAACATGTGTGTGTGCTCACTAATGGAGGTGTGGAGGTTTGTGTGAAAAAGGGGTGGTGTATATCATTTCCGGTAACGGTACAAACTATTCAACTGATAGCTAATGAAGGTGAACCAGTGTGACTGACTTCTTATGATAACCATTGATCCCTTACTTGTAGTCTTTAATGTGCTTGAAAGCCTAATGTAATAGTCTCTCTGATGATACTGAAACTGATTTACATCTCTGCTGCATTGCAACAGAGTCAGCCAGTGGAGGACTTTTATGAGCGCCATGGGAAGTTGCTCGAATTTAGTTTGCCTGGAGGCATCTCCGAGTCATGGCCAAAACTGCTCGAAGCTCTGAATCTAGATGACAAGGACGAGAAACAATCCGCTTCAGCATAGATATTTCTCTTCCCATCAAAACTCTTGCTGTCAATGCAACGGTGCATGATTTTTTTCCTCCGTTTTCACAAAGTGGTCAAGACAGTGGCAACCATTAGGCCTTTAATTCCTTCCGGTGGTTATCTATGATTTCGTAGGTGAAGAATTTTGTTATATTATCATTTTACGCATTATACGCATTGAAAGTGACGCTTGATGCAAAATGTAATAAGATTGAAAAAGGTAAATTTTTGTACCTGTCAGGGATTTAGACTTGTTAAATTGCTCTGCCGCGACGAAGGCTTCAGTGCAGTGTCCTTCCCACGCAACGTGGCGAGCGTGGGAAATCACGACCGGGGCCGCGCTGAAGGCTTCAGCGCGCCCTCTATTATATATAGGACCCTATTCTTTCTATTTTGACCAGCACACCACAAATCTCTATCTTCACTTAGCAAAGAATAGCATTTGCAACAGCATGGAATTGAGCAGAGCTTGTCTGCCGCAAGGTAATTTTTGCAATATTTTTAAATATAGTCAAATATTTTTAATTTAATAATGTATATTTATAAATATTTAGTTTAAATTCATGTATATTTTTTATATTTAATTTATTAATTATTGTTATTTAATTTATTCATTATTCTTATTATTACAATATTTATTTTAGATATTAGTATGAGTTATAGTCGGGATCAGAGCCAGCGTTCCGGTCTTTATCGTCCCAATTATCATGATGTTATCGGAGATTTGGAGAGTCATAGAAGTACATGTATTTTAAGGGGTGAAATTAATGTTGACGCTATAGTATCTTGCAGACATTTCGATAAATGGATTCGTAAGCTTAATTTGCATCAACGAGTTATTGACTATATAGTGGCCGCTGGGTTCTAAGGGGTATATCAAAGTTGTTCTATGCAGATAGGTTGATATTTTGTGATGGCTCTGATTGATCGATGACATCCTCGCACGCAAACATTTTAGATGTCATTCGGGGAGTGTACAATCACATTATAGGATGTTTTTATTATATGGGAACTCCCAATTAATGGGCTAGCAGTTCATGGGCTGTAAGATACTGGTTTGCCATGGTCTTTAACTCGTATCCAGCAGCATATGGAGCAGTTCTAAGAAATTGCTATTGGTGTTGATATATTCAAATCGAAAATGAAAATAAGCACGATAGGGAAATAAATTGAGTTAATACAGATAGAAAATAATAGTGATGATATAGATGTACCTAATTTTGGATGGTCCTATATTTTCTGATCGTAGCGGATATAGGATAGATATGGACTTACTGTTGTACATAACGGATTTATCGATAATATTCACGTACAGTTGGGGGAGTGCGTTGTTATGTTGCCTGTACAACAACATGTGCAGGGTTCATGAGGAGAACTTGAAGAATGTGGGTGACGCAATTAAATTGTAACAAATATGGGGATATTCACGCTTCTGGGCCATTGCGGCGACCCCTGGTAGGATCATTCCGTCTCACAGAGATTGGAGACGTGGACAGATTCCGGATGTATTCGGGAATAGATTTTTGACATGGATGAACCGTGGAAGCACAGGGTAACACCGAGTTAATTACTTCAGTTGTCCTTTGATGTCGTTGGGACCTCTCAGGTATGATCTTATCTGTATTATTTATGAGCCTTAATTTTATTATAAATTATATGTTAAATTGTGACTTTTGTATTGGTTTGCAGTTTTATTCCACCCCATATACAGATGAGGACATGTGTCGTATTCAACAACTTGATCATCTGTTATGGACGTACGACGGGCCCATCATTTTTCTTGATATGGTTGAGTTCGTGCATAATAGACGTACCGTTCACCCATTCGATTGGACTCAGGGGATACCTCAAGGGGTGAATGTTGAAAGGGAAGCACTGACACATAAGAAACTGACTGATAGGATTAGAAAGCGTAATTGGTCAGCTTATCTAAACCTACATGTTGGTATGTGGGACAATCGTTATATGAACGTCCTATTTGATGAGGTCAGAGGTTTCAGGATGTTAATTACTTGGACAGATGGCTATCAGTCGTGGGTCGAACACCACAGTTGAAGATTTTGCACTCTCGTGCATTCGATGGAGTAAGTCGGTGTACCCGTAGATTATGCATCTTTCATGGCTCTTATGGTATGTGTTTATTTTATTATATTTTTTTGTGGTTCTTATTTTAAATTTATTTTATCTAATAAATATTTAAATATACAGGCAAAAGAAATTTTTCAAGGGGCAAACCACCCAGAACTGTTGATTCCACAATGGGCGACATTACTTAGTGTGAGGATACATAAAAAGCTGTGGGCGAATTGGAGGACGAAGCGGGCTCTTCACAGGCTTCTCCCACGCAGTTAACACAGCAAAGAATGCAGCATGATTATGAAACAGGTACTTCACACCAACCAACTAATCTGGGAGCCGAGGGGATGTGATGCCATCA
Organism: Pinguicula primuliflora; assembly: GCA_025802335.1. Classification (NCBI taxonomy): domain Eukaryota; kingdom Viridiplantae; phylum Streptophyta; class Magnoliopsida; order Lamiales; family Lentibulariaceae; genus Pinguicula; species Pinguicula primuliflora. Next base: position 3,720 of record JAOYMZ010042458.1, on the reverse strand, counting down.
GAAACAGTTGAAGAATTTTATAGGAAAATATTACTGTTAATGATTTGGGAAAAAATTATTTTTTGTCTCATAAGATTTATCGAATTTCAATATTGGTCCCATAGGATTAAAAAAATCACTATCAGTCCTATAAGTTCCATAACTTTAATCACTATTGGTCCTTTCAATATATTTTACCTGCAATAGCAGATTTTTTAATTAAAAAATGTTAAAATATAAAACATAAATAAGATAAATCTATAGAATAATAATAGAACAATTTATGTAAATTAAATAATATAAGATAAAAAATAAAATAAAATAACTAACAAAAAATAAAATAAAATAAATGTTAAATAAAAATAGAATTAAAAATCTTTTGTGAACAAAAAATGTAAAAAATAATAAAACAATAAAATGAAATAAAATAAATATATTACTAGATAAAATCTTATGGGACTAAAAGTGATTTTTTCCCTAATGATTTTATGCGACAATGAATGAATTAATTTTCAAAATTGTAGTTACACTTATTATTATTGATTCCGTTTGAAAACTTCATGTTAAATCTTAAATTAAATGCGCATTACACTTACTTAAATCAAATGTATAGGAGAAGCCACGCTAAAGTTTTCAGTGCAAATGGGGACGCGAACCGGGGGCGGGAATCGCCGTGCTAAAGCCTTCACCGCGGGTGTTAAGCCGTGCTGAAGGATTCAGAGCGAACCCCTGAAGGCTTCAGCATGGTTCAACACCCGCGCTGAAAGCTTCAGCGCGATGCCCTTCCGCGCTGAATACTTCAGCGCGGCTGGGCAATTTGACAAGTTTAAATCTCTGACAGGGCACATATAAAAATTTATCATTGAAAAACGTGTATCGCAATCAAATGTATTGTCCTATTCTTTGGTCAGAGATATCTGGGATGAATTATGAATCAGTTTTGTTAGGGTGCGTTTGGTAGAAAGATAATTTGGGGAAAAATTCATGATTCTAAGAATAATCCACTTTAATCACATGTCGGTATCCAACATAATTTTTTCCGGATTGAATTATATGACCCGCCTTGAATCCTGCATTATGTGGATTACGCAACCCCCGATAATGGGCTTATCATACAATCTCACTTTAAAAGTTATTTGTTACCCTTTGATTTTTTAACATAATTACACAATTCTACCAACAATCAAAAATCGGTAAAATTTCTAACGTTATGTTCTTCAACCGATAAATCTTCTCTGGCAAAGGTCTCTCTCCTGCCGGTGAATTCACCACCGACATCAATAAGGCATCCCCTCCGAATCCGATCTAAATCTACAAAACCATGTTCATGGCAACATATTCGGAGGGATTTGAAATCGCAAGTGTGTCAACTTTGGTACTGCTCATCTTGCTGTATATTTGAAAGTTCAAGCATACTGTTCCACAATTGTGTTCTATTCCAAGCAGCTCTATTATTTTTTAATAAGAGGATAAATAATTTCGTCGTACGGATGCAGTTCTATGTAAATAACAATCTTTTGAAAAATTTTATTGTTTTCTTTTCTTTTGTTGGAAACAGGTTCATCACACACAACATAACGTAACAAGGATACTTACTAAAATCTGCACTCTTAAATAGCTATGTAATCTGAACAGCGTCATCTGGTAGTATTACCAGCCAACTTGACGTATATCAAATAGAATAGCAGATTTTCCAAAGCAAAATGATCGATTTCATAAAAAGTTTATGTAGATTAACTATAAAGCTTCATTCTGCATGAGGTAAATATCCTATATGGACATCAACATAGCAGTTTATTGAATATCAAAATCCACACGATGGGAGTTCCCCACAATCACGATAAGAAAATAATTTGTAGTTTTCGGTTTGGGGTCCTCAAAATAAGAGACATTAATGTAAAGTCATAAAAAATTTAATGATGTGTCAATGTTATCCCGCTGCAAACAAGAATACCGAACATTGATTGACTCATCACATATTTTTACAATCCCACTCAATCCATATAGTTATTTGTCTAGCGAACGAGTTGATTAATTCTTAATCCCAAGTAATCCAACATTGTAAGATTAATAAGAATGGTATGTATCCTGCTACCAAATGCACCCTTAGTTCTTGTTTAAGGTTCTGTTGGGTGCCAAGAATTAGAATTTCGTTTGATATATAATTCTACACTCCGCTTCCTATGTGTGCTACTATTGTGTGGGAATTGTGGGAGATTCCTGGCCACAGGATTTTAATGAAATCCAATGGCTAGCATTAAAATATCAAAAAAAACCATTAGCTCCAAAAAAACGAACTATCAGCAAAAAATTTGACCAACCAAATTGAAAACTATCAGCAAAAAATTTGACCAACCAAATCAGCAAGACAAGCAATAGGCAAGAATTTTGAATCTCTGGACCACTTCAAAATTCATTCTTCAGGTGCAAATTGAACAATACAAAGCCTTCTTATGCAAAGTTCCCAATACTGGAACGAAAATTATGCAAAGTTCCCGGTACTGGAACAATACAAAGCCTTCTTATGCAAACTTTTTTAGACAAACACAACTGGTATTCTGGAATAAAAATTAAGAGATCTCAATTATTCCCAGTACTGGGACATAAAAAAATGATTTTTATGCAAAGTTCAAAGGCAAAGAAAACCAAGTGATGGCAAAAATACAGGTTGTGTTATGCCATAACAAATAAAGAGAAGAATAGCTTCCCCTACCTCTAATGGGGTTAACCATAAAAGAAAAGAAAAAATTGAATCTTTACTGCCAACCCAGTTAAAAAGTTCCTGAATGAACATCATCCAAGTAGAGATCTGCAGTAAAACAAAACTAGTAGCAGTACATATATGATATATCCAGCAATACAATAAAAGTCTTCCAAACACACATGAACAAAACACACTTGAACAAAACAGACTTGAACAAAATACACTTGAACAATAAAAGTCTTCCAAACAGTCTTGAACAAAATAGAATTGAACAAAACAGGCTTCAACAAAAAAAAGTACTTGTATAGTGTTCAATTTAGGGCAGGTTAATTTGTTGTGCTTCTGGCCACTCAAACCACATCCACCACACTGATAGAGCTTCCTACTATTGTTCAAAGCCTTCTCTTTACCTCCCTTAATTCGTTTACCGCTGCTGCCCTTTGCCCAAACTTGTAGAGGATCTATCAGACTGTTGGTATCTTTGTAACGTGATTGACTTGCTGGAGTGGTGTAGTCTTTGTTAGGATATATTGGAACGAGAAGCACCTTCTATCGAAGATCAGCAAATCCGACTTCAAATGCACTTGTTCTGTCATGATTTAGAAGGCTCTCTTCGATTAGCTTAGTAGCTTCCTGGATCATAGCATGTCGCCTCAATAACATGAAACCGCACTCTTGAGCAATAGAGCTACCAAACTCACTCGATCTTCGAGGCCTTCATCCATCTATGCAATATGAGATGTTCTGGTAATGCCGAAATATCATGTCGTTGAAAATAAGCTAACAAATGCCGACATGGAATCCCGTCACTTTCAAACATCATATAGCCGCATGACAACTTTTGGGTACTCTTCTCAACCAAAATCGCACAGATCCTAGCACCAGTCACATCCATATCCATATCCATTATCTTTTTCACATTTTACCTCAAATGATCTTCATCTTCGAATGATAGTTGCACCGTATATTTCATTATGACAAAGAGCTCCTCTTGGAATTTGAAAAATATGCTTCGTGTATACACTTTCTGCATGCAC
>JAOYMZ010042447.1:0-15054 GCA_025802335.1 Pinguicula primuliflora | reverse complement strand
TGATTTTATTGCCGAATTTGGAATCTTGCGGTCCCCTCTTTTCTTTGGCTCCAAGTTTGTTTTGCATACATGTTGTTTCACGAGAAATGTTGCACTTATCTTGAGAGCTATCTTCGAATAAGCATAGAGATAATTGATCTACTTCTTCTTCGGCCTTGTGAGTTATGAACTGGAACTTATATCTCGTTCCCTCCAGAGCTTCTGTATATCCTCAAATATCTAATAGTTGATCCTCACGAGTTAGTCCTTGTTGCATGAATACTGAAGGTTTTCACTTTCAACACGAACTCTGGCCTCAACCCTCACCATAATTGACCATTACCAGCTCTTGTCAAAATGATCTCAATTCTGCTGCCTTTTGTCACAGTTTGCACAGAAACGCTGCTGATTCTGTTGTGAATCTACTATGAACACAAGTGAAACAATTAAGCATGAAATCAGGTATAAATGAAGCGTTTGCAACTCAATAAGATAGAAATAAATAAGCTAAAGAAGTGTAAAAAGAGATGAATTTTGCTTATCAAACTACCCCCACTTAAGCATTGTCTGTCCTCAAGCAATAAAGCCAACTAAAACTTTCAAAATCATAACAAGACAATTTGTGGTGTGCATCAGTGGTGATCATGTAGAGCAAGTGTAGATTTAAATGAGGGTGTATTTGTTTCAACAAAGCATTTAAGGGCTGAGTGCATCATTCTGCCATTTGGGGTTATTTCTTCACTTGCGGCCTTCAAGTGTGTCCCTTTTAAATCTAACTCCTCCTTCTTTAGGGACTAACTAACTCTTCATTTTCTTCGACAATCCTGGTGCAAGTGCTTTCATAGCAATCTCAAACCAAGCCTCAAATCTATTTCACTCTTTCTTTTGAGGGTTAGTATTTAAGAAAAGTCTGCTCGCGGTGATGGAGTTTGACAAGTCATAATGGCCTCTCCATTTGGCTTATATGAACGTGGACAGTGTTTTTCTGTCAACTCTGGACAAGGGATAAGGATGAACAACTGCTAAGCCCCTTTTCTTCTTGTTCTTGATATTTATTTTCTTTAGTTCAGCTCGTTGAAAGTAGCTTCTGATACAGCTTGCTGGTACTTGCTTCTTTTCTCTGAATTTGCTCCAGAATATTTTCGTTTTGAACTCCAGGAACTTAGGCCTCGTCTTGATGTGCAAGGGAGAATTTTCTTGCATTTTATGGCAGCTTTTCTACATGGATGTACCCCTGATCTTTACTGCAGGGGTTTGAGTCCTCTTCCTGTTTTGTTCTGCATTCTGCAAGGTTTCTCATCTACTGCTTTGATCTTCTTGTGAGCCATTTTCTTTTAGGTTTGAGGGTATAAGCAAGTTCATTAAATCTCCTAATCCAGAATACACTAAAACCTGCATCACTCCCTTCCCTCAATCAAAAAATGTGAACACTCAGCTTCAAATACACTAATCGGCACTTTGCAACCCTCTCCTTCAAACCATTGAAGAGTTCCAGTTTATGTCCATAAGATACGAAAAATAGATCATGAGCCACAGCTCTAATAGCATGCATAGTTTAGCATTTCACCAATATCAGCAAAGATGAGCAAAACGTTCAAAATTTCGAAAAAAATTTCATCCTAAACAATGCACCATCTGTACATTAAGCAGATTTCAACAAAATGTGCTACCAAACTCCTACCCCACACTTAAAATATCACTTGTCCCCAAGTGAAAGTGTAAGAAACAGAATTCAGCAGATGAGCATGAAAAAATACAACCCGATGCAAAACAGCACAACTTTTTGCTCTCTGCACATATTTGAAATAAGCATTTCCGTGAAACTGCTCCATGATATCCTTTGCTTGCTGCATAATTCTTCAAAAACACTTAGGAAAATTAAAATAACACTAGAAAGCAGTAAGATACTTGACTTGGGTTGGCTCCCAAGAAGCTCTGAGTTTTAGGTCACCAGATAGACCTTCCTGATGCTGGTTTACCCCTTGAAGTGCTCCAGTTCATTTAGTTATTCTAGATCAGCTGGTGAATTGTAGAGTTTAACTCTGTGTCCAATCACTTTGAATGTCCCTCCTTGATCACCCTTCAGCTCCATGAATCCATAAGGTGATACTCGAACAATCTCATAAGGACCAGACCATTTCCTGTTGAGCTTTCCAGAGAAGAACTTCAACCTTGAATTGAATATCAGCACTTTCTGTCCCACAGAAAATACTCTGGAAATGATTATTTGATCATGGAAGAGCATGGTCTTCTCCTTGTAAATCCTTGAGCTCTCGTAGGCATCATGCCTTAACTTTTCTAACTCTGCAAGATGGACCATCCTCTTCTCTCCAGACTTATCCAAATCCATATTCAGATGCTTCACAGCCAAATAGGCCTTGTGTTCTAACTCTACTGGCAGATGACAAGGTTTACCATAGATTAGCTTGAATGGAGAAGTCCCAATGGGCATTTTATAGGCAGTTCTGTAAGCCCATAGTGCATCAGTCGACCTCAGAGACCAGTCCTTACGTTAGATGCCAACTATTTTTTCCAATATCAGTTTAATCTCTCGGTTTGACAGTTCAGCCTGTCCATTTGCTCGTGGATGATAAGGAAGTGTTAGTTTGTGCTTTACTTCATACTTGCTGAGCAGATTATCAAACAATTTGTTGCAGAAATGTGAGCCTCCATCACTGATAATGCATCTGGGAGAGCCATAACTGGAGAAGATGTTCTGCTTCAAGAACCTTGTGACAACGACAGAATCATTTGTTGTATTTGAGATGGCTTCTACCCATTTTGACACATAATCTACAGCCACAAGAATGTAGAGTTGTCCGTGACTAGGGGTGAAAGGTCCCATGAAATCTACACCCCAGACATCAAACAATTCAATATCTAAAATTCCATGCTGCTCATCTCATTTCTTTTGGTCAGATTACCAGTTCTTTGGCAGCTATCACAGGACTGAACAAAGTGGTGTGCATCTTTGAATAAAGATGGCCTGAAGAATCCACATTGCAGCACTTTCATTGCTGTTCTTTTTCCTCTAAAATGTCCAGCACACTCCAAAGAGTGACAGTGATGCAGAATAGAACTTATCTCCTGTTCAGGTACACATCTCTGGATCATTTGGTCTGAATAGATTTTATACAAGAAGGGTTATTCATAAAATAACTCTTGAGGTCATGGAAGAACTTCTTCCTCTGCTGATAGCTTCAAAAAGGAAAAATATTACAAGATAAATTATTAACAAAGTCAGCATACCAAGATGCCTTTGCAGTGGAGATAGCAAACACTTTCTCACCAGGAAAGGAATCCAAAATACGTACTGGTTCTGGAGTTGCAGTGGTGCTGTGTTCAAGTCTTGAGAGATGGTCAGCAACCACGTTGTCTATATCTTTCTTATCCTTGATTTCCATATCGAACTCTTACAAAATAATGACCCATCAGATTAGCCTCAGCTTGGCATCCTTTTTGTTCATCAAATATCTGATTGGTGCATGATCAGAATACACAACAATTCTGCTCCTCAAAATATATGATCTGAACTTGTGGAAAGAATAAACCACAGCCAGCATCTCTTTTTCTGTGGTTGTATAATTCAATTCAGCAACACTGAGCATCCTGCTTGCATAGTAGATCGTGTGGAACCTCTTCTCCTTGCGCTGTCCAAGTACAGAACCCACAGGAACATCAGAAGCATCACACATGATCTCAAAGGGCAGGCTCCAATCAGGTGCTGTCATGATAGGGGCAGACATCAGTTGCTTCTTCAACTCTTCAAACGACTTCATGCATTCGTCAGTGAACTTAAACTCAGGTTCTTTCTTATGCAGATGGCACAAAGGCTTGGCAATGAGTGAAAATCCCTTGATAAACCTTCTTAAAAACCATCATGTCCTAAGAAACTTCGGACTACTCTCACTGTCATGGGAGGGGGAAGGCTTCTAATTGCTTCAATCTTGGCTTTATCTACTTCTAAGCCTTGTTTAGACACTTTATGGCCAAGCACTATGCCTTCTATGACCATGAAATGGCATTTCTCCCAGTTAAGTACCAACTACACTTCTTCACATCTTTCTAATACCTTGCGCAGATTTCCTAGACACAACTCAAAGCTGTCTTTAAAAATACTAAAATCATCCATGAACACCTCAATGATCTCCTCTATCATATTAGAATACATGGCCATCATGCAGCTTTGAAAGATGGCAGGAGCATTGCAGAGTCCAAAAGGCATGCGTCAGAAAGCAAATGTACCATAAGGACATGTGAAGGTGGTCTTTTCTTGATCTTCAGGTGCTACTATGATTTGATTGTATCCACTGTATCCATCCAGGTAGTTATAGAACTCATGACCAGCAAGTCTATCCAACATTTGATCCAAAAAAGACAAAGGATAATGGTCCTTCCTTATTGCCTTAATCAACTCTCGGTAATCCATGCAGATTCTTCATCCTGTGACTGGTCTAGATGTGATTAGCTCCTCATTTTCATTCAACTGAGCTGTGAAACCAGCCTTCTTGGGTACAAAATGCATGGGGCTGATCCATGAACTATCATATATAGGATAAATCACTCCTGCATCCAACCACTTCAACACTTCTTTCTTTACAACTTCTTGCATAACAGGATTCAATCTTCTCTATGCTGCAATCACTGGTTTGCTTCCTTCTTCCAGAAATATTTTGTGCATACACAGGGTCGGAGAGATTCTTTTAATGTCAGCTAGAGTCCATCCAATGTCTCCTTTGTGCTTCTTGAGAATTTCCAGCAAAGCACTCTCCTGCATATCAGTCAATTCACTGCTAATGATTACTGGTAAGCTAGCATTTTCTCCGAGAAAGGAATATTTCAAATGACTTGGAAGAGGCTTCAGTTCGAGATTTGGAGGGTGCACAAATAAATTTTGTTGAGGAGGGGACTGCTCTCAAAGAGGTACAAGTTCTCTAGGCTCCACACATCGTTGCTCCTTCATAAAGACTTCGCATTTTTCAACAGATGGCTCCTTCATCACATCCTTACTCCTTGTGGTCAAATAGGTGATCAAGGGATCTTGCATATATCCTAATTCTGTGGAAAATTCCTCATCTTTTGCTTCCACAGCCATACACTGTTCAGCATAATTAACTTCTTCCAAAAAATCTTCAGATCTTTTCATTGCAGGATAGATTTTGAAACTCACCTCCTCATCCTCAATTCTGAGTTTTAACTCTCTTGATTTCATACCTATCAGTGCAGCTATTGTTCTTTAAAATGGTCTGCCAAGTATGATAGGAACTCTAAGGTCCTCTGCCATGTCCAGGATCACAAAATCCGCAGGAAAAATCCACATGATTTCAGAGTGTCACAAGCTCAAATCCTGTACTCATTGTAAGATGAGGGGTCGTACGATTGCAAACTATTTTCGAGTACGTGAACAACAGAGGAGGGGCAAAGTAATGCAGTTTGCTAACGTTGCAGATTGTCAGTCAACACCTCTCAATCTTGAACAGGCAGCAGAAAGCTCCTCCAGCATGAACATATCCGAGCTTGCACATCTATTCCAGGATTTCGTTCATGCTAATGCTGGCAAAGAAGGCTCTCGTGTTGCAGATGTCGATGCCTTCACTGGTAAAACCTTTCTACATGCTCTCACAATTGCACCTTCACTTGACGCTCGAACTTGGGTAATTGACACTGGCGCTTCGTCGCACATGTGGCATGATTTAAATTTTTTCCAGAATTGGTCACATGTTCACAGCTCAATGTTGGTTAAACAAGCTGATGGGGCTGTTGCTCATGTGAAAAATGTTGGAAGATGTTCACTTCATCCTCCCTTATCCTTCAAAACGTTTTGCATATCCCTAGTTTCTATTTCAACCTTATTTCTGTGTCACAGCTCACCAAGTCTTCCCATGCTAAAATTGTCTTCTACCCTCAATTTTGTCTCGTGCAGGACCTTATCTCTAGCAAGGTTCTGGCAGTGGGACAAGAATTGAAGGGATTGTATGTCCTGGTTCCTTCAGCCGCAATCAAAGAGACATTGACAACCATTTCAAGATCCATCAGTTCTCCCTTCATTTTGTCTAGTCATGAAGCTTGTAATTCCACTGTTTTGTCTTGTCCCACTGATGTTGTTTTGTGGCATGCCCAAATGGGGCATCCGTCCTGTAATGTCCTATCCAAACTCAAGTTAAATATTATGACTTTTGATCTTAATGCACCATGTGATGCGTGTCATCTTTCTAAGCAAACCAGATTACCATTTCCTATTCATAAGCAGACCACAATTGCACCTTTTGAGCTACTTCATGCGGATGTATGGGGACCATACTCAGTACCTACTATGAATGGTTTTACCTATTTCTTCCCGATTGTTGATGACTATAACAGGGGCACATGTGTTTATTTTATGAAAGGGAAGTCTGAGATGTGCCAAATCTTAACCAAGTTCTTCCTTATGATAAAGACACGGTTCAGATGTCAGGTTAAAATCTTCAAGACTAATAATGGTCTTGAATTTATCAACATAATTTGTAGTGAATTTACTTCCTCTCTTGGTATAATACACCAGTGAAGTACACCGTATACATCCCAACAAAATGGTGTTGTTGAAAGGAAACATCGTCATCTTCTTGAAGTTGCAAGGGCCTTAATGTTTCATAGTTCTCTACCAGCTAAGTTCTGGGGTGAGGCAATATTAACTGTTGTTTTTCTGATTAACAGGTTACCTACTACTGTGTTAAAGTAGCAAAGTCCGCATAGTGTGCTGTTTGGAGATTCTCCTGATCTTTCTGGCATCAGGACCTTCGAATGCTTGTGTTCTTATAAAATTTATGATCTTGCTGAAGGGAAGATAATTTTGTCCAGGGATGTGCAGTTTTATGAAGATGTCTTTCCCTTCAAAAGCAACTCCTCAGTATCAGAAATATCTCATCCCAAAATATTAGTTCAGGTTCTTTTGCCTATCTGTGATGCTCGTGATCATGAACAACCTACACAAAGCTCACCAGTTAATGCACCACAACCTGCAGGTAGCCACTATTCCACTGATTTCTCTCCATTTGAACAGCAAGCTAAGGCTACTGATATTTTACTTGATGGCTCTTCTTCTGATAATATGCTTGATATCACATCATCTGATAATTTTCCCATTCCAAGAACACAGTAAGCTACTGCAACAGCCATTCCACAGAGACATAGTATTCGTACCAGAAAGCCACCATCCTGGCACCAGGATTACTATATGTCGATGATTATGCTCTTATTTCACCAGTAGCTATGTGCTTAATGTCTAATACAGCCATGCCAGAACCAGAATCCTATGCTCAGGACTCCAAAAATCCATTATGGGTTGATGCTATGCAGTCTGAACTAGCTGCACTTGAAAAGAATCACACTTGGATAGTCACTGACCCACATCCAAACCACCAGATGATAGGATGCAAATAGGTTTACCGTTTGAAACAGAACTCGGATGGTTCCATTTCATGTTACAAGGCTCATTTAGTTGCAAAGGGTTATAGCCAAGTTGAGGGATTACATTATACAGACAGTTTTTCTCCGATGGCGAAACATATAACAGTCCGAATCTTGCTTGCAGTTGTAGTGGCCAGGGGATGGTCTATTCTACAACTCGATATTAATAATGCCTTCCTGCATGGTTATCTAGTCGAAGAGATTTACATGAAGCCACCCCCGGGATATTTGTCTACTAAGCCAGGGCAAGCTTGTCTCTTGAAGAAATCCATCTACGGACTTAAACAGTCATCACGACCGTGGAACCAAGAATTAACTTCTCAGTTGCAGGTTTATGGTTTCTTGAAAAATGATCATGATCACTGTTTATTTATTCGCTCAACTGCTACTTTATTTATTAATCTTGACACATGGTTCTTTCTTTTCTTGTATGTTCGAGGATGAGCATGGTCTAAGTGTGTGTGTGTGTGTGTGTGGGGGGGGGGTGATAAGCTCCCATTTAGGACTTATTTCATGCTTTAGTTTATGCCATTTCATGCATTAGACATAATATTATGGCTCAATTCATGCTCAATTCGGTTAGATTGGAGAAATGGATGCATATGCACATTTTGTAGCAACTCTAGCTTAATTCACTACACATTCTGGCAGGAATTGATCAAGCAGGCCAAGAGCAGGATTTTGGAGTTCATTCAGCCCAATTTTGGAGAATATTTGCAACCAAATCGGTGTATAAGTCCCATACCAGAAAGTTCAGCTATCGGAACCAAATGGACCATTCAACCGGTGATACAATGCCTCATGACTCGCATGAGTCCGCTGCATTTTCAGACCCATTTACCCATTTTAAACATGCTTATACAAGACTTGGAGCCCGCACAAGACAGTTCTGGAAAGAGCCAACAACTCCTTCGAAAGTTGTCCAGCCATTTCGGGAAAGAAGTTTGGAATTGCTTGACTGACCTTCCGCGGTCCATATCTCTCTTGTCTCTACATGGATTGATCTATAATTTCACCAAGAGAGAGATCAAAGAGTCCTCTACAATTTTTGTATTTGCAACAAAGTTATTCGAGGCGTGTAGGGCTGAGATCAAAGCAATTACATCACAACTGGTACAATCTGCGTGCAATGACTGATACATCCCTTCCGCAGCCCATATCTCAGCAACGACTTGGAGGTCACGAGTGTAAATTTCAACCGCAGCTAACCCTAGAGCTTTTGAGCAAGTTCACTTCACATTTCATGAGCATCCAGCGCCGCGAAGACAGACATTCAAATGCGACTTTGCAATACACTCATTTTGGAGCAAAGACTGATAGGTCCTTATGGAAAATGAGAGAGCCAAGTGCAAAACTGAAGGGGCCCGATGGTAATAAACTCTATTCTCTTACCCTAGCAAGTTATGAGCTTCACATTTGTAGCGGGGACACAGATTGAGAGCGGACTCCTGGTTTTTTGCAAAATAGTGCAGTGAAGAAGAAGAGCTTCCATCTTCTGATAGTGAAGGGCCACCATTTTCTATTCTCGCTTTGTTTCCATGACTCTATTTTGTATTGAACCTTTGTATTTGGAAGCCCCAAGCATGAGCTGAAATTTGGAGCTTAAGGCTCGGTTGAGCCTCTTATGGATTTCATGTTGAATTAATCTATGATATTGCCCTTGCTTACTTTATCTTATTTGATTGAGCTTGCTTTTCATATGGATGTGTTCTTGTGCACGAGATTTACATTCAAGAAGGTTTGGTCAACCTAGAAACAAGCTCACAAGGGTTGATCTCGACACTAGGCTCAATCACACTACCGTCCTTGGGGTAGAACACTCCTAACTTGTAGTGTCACATATAGAGATAGTTCTATCTTGCTCAATGTCACCAACATACACCAAGTGGAGGTTGAGGTCGATGAAATCTTCGTGTTGAGGTTTAGAGTAGTCAATTGTCTTGACCGTTATCTTTGACTACATTGGAGTCTTGTTGAACTATATGAGTTAAGCCAGGCATTAGATTGGAAAAGGGATTCATGAATACATAGGGAGGTGATACTCCGAGTCCTTAAGCATTTCTCCATCATTGTTGATCATCTGTTGTTACATTTCTGCCATTGCTACATCTTTTGGTTCGGGCGAAATTACCTTAAGTGACTTTTAGTTATGTTTAGTTGTTTAAGTTGAATTTTGGTTTGAGTAATGTAGTGACAAACTCCAAACTATTGTGGTTACTCTGAAAGTGTGTTATAACAAAGCATGTCTTAAAACTACTTCCATGGGTGATGATTCTTACTTGCTAGTGAGATTACTACTTGTGGCGTGTATACTTGCACATAGGTGTATTGCATTTGCAAACCATCAAGTTTTTAGCGCCGTTGCCGGTGAGTAGTTTCCCTAATTCATGCTAAGTTTAGATGCACGATCTTTTTTAACTGTCTTTCTTTAATTTTGTGAATTTGGATCTCACTCATTGCTTGTCTTTTGTCATGATTCCACCCGCTGGTGTAACTTATAACTCCGTGAACTGAGAGTAAGTAGAGAGTTGAGGGCTGAAAGAAGAGCTCAACGACAGCAGCTCATCACACAAGAAACTAAACCAGAAGATACGGTTGGTTCTGAACCTTAAGTTCAATCAGAGTCAGAAGAGGAAATAGAAGAAGTTCTTCCAGATCTTGATCCACCCGAAGATATGGAGGGAGTCATTGTTCCACATCCTGATGACCGTCCTATTGAAGCCTTTGCTATGCCAGAAGCAGCAGAAAGTGCACCACCCATCCGAAGACCACTGATTGTAGCTCATAACTTTGAGCTCAAGCCATCTACAATTCATTTGATACAATCTCATTCTACTTATGGAGGGGCAGAATCTAGCGATCCTTGCACACATGTGGATGCCTTCTTGGAGATATGTGATACAATCAAAATCCAAGGTGCTGACCAATATGCCATTAGATTGAGGTTATTCCCCTTCTCCTTGAAAGGTAGAGCTCGAGATTGGCTTTATAGCCAACCATCAGATTCATTGAGGACTTGGGAGGATCTAAGGAAAGCTTTCCTCACTCACTTTTTTCCACCAAGCCGAACTACAAGGATCCTGAATGAGATCCAAACCTTCAGACAGAGGCCATAAGAAAACATCTATGAGGTTTGGGAAAGATTTAAAGGTCTCTTGAGAAGCTGTCCCCAACCATAGTTTGGAGCATTGGAGGCAGATTCAAGCCTTTTATTTTATCTTGGATCATGGAACTAGAAGAGATGTGGACTCAGCAGCTAATGGTATCTTTATGCAAAAGTCTTACAGCCAAGTTTTCAGTTTATTGGAAACACTTGCTCAGAACTCTTATAAGTGGCCATTGGAGAGGTTAGCTCAGAGAAGAGTGGAGACAGTCCATGGTGTGGATCAGCAAGATGGTATAGCAGCAACTTTGGCAGCTCTAATAGCACAAGTGGCTCAGCTCACTCCTTGACCCGTAGCAGCACCAACAGCTTGCCAAGCTCCTCAACCTCAGGCCTATTCTGTTTTTCAGTCAGTTTGTGAGTTGTGTGTAGGAGGACATCATTTCAGTCACTGCAAGGATTCACCTCAGTCTGATATTGAGCAAATGAACTACATTCAAGGACAGAGATTTTAGCAAGTAGGAGGCTATGATGGCCATTTCAGAAAGCATAATGCACCTGGATTTTCTTGGAACAACCCTCAAGGTGCTCTTAATTCTCATCTTCTTCAAGCTCCAGCCCCTAAATTTAAACATGCTGGCACTTCAGATTCATCAAGAGGTCAAGGAAAGGATCCCATTCAAGAGGTGAAGGATGCAAACAAACAGACAACTGATTTGGTGAATCAACTTGCCAAGCAAGTGATGGCTTTCACAAATCAGCAAGATGCTCAAGGAGCAGCTATTCAGCAGTAAGGATTGGTCCTTCAACAGCATGAAGTGACTTTGCAAAAGCTTGAAACCACCATGGGACAGGTAGCATCCCAGATGCAAGAGAGACAGCCAGGAACACTCCCTAGTTTCTCAGAAATCAATCCAATGGATTGCAAGGTCATTCATCTTAGATTTGGAAGAGAGATACCCGAACCTGTTGCACCATGAGTCATTGTTCAAGAAGAGAGGAAAGTTTTGGATCAAGACGCAAAAGTTTCGAATCATGTGCCAATGATGGAGAAAAGACTAGGAAAGGAGAAGAAGGTGTCATGGAAAGGAGACATCACTCCTGAAGAGTATAGAAGAGCACCCTATCCTCAAAGATTTGACAAAGTCATCTTGGAGCAGCAATATCGAAGGTTCCTTACCCATTTCAAGAAGCTAAAAATCAATATTCCATTTGCAGAAGCTTTGGAGAAGATGCCTTCTTATGCCAAGTTTATGAAAGACATCTTGACTCGCAAGAGGAAGGTAGAAGAATAGGGTACAATCCCTCTCACAACTGAGTGTTCTGCAGTGATTAGCAGACAGATTCTCATCCCTACCAAGTGCATTCTTTGCTCTGGAGTGATTAGCAGACAGATCCAGGGAGTTTTACTATCCCTTGTTCTATTGGAGAGCATTCTTTTGATAGAACTTTATGTGACTTAGGTGCAAGTATTAACTTGATGCTTTATTCTATTTCGCAGAATTGGATTTTCTCCGCCACAACCGACTGGGATCACTCTTCAGATGGCAGACAAGTCTTTGAGGAAGCCAAGAGGTATAGTGGAAGATGTTCTAGTGAAAGTAGACAAGCTCTACTTCTCTGCAGACTTTGTGATCTTGGATATGGTGGAAGATGAGGGACTACCTATCATTCTTGGAAGACCCTTCTTGCTTACTGCTGATGCACAGATTGATCTTAGAAGAGGAGAGCTGAAGCTAAGGATAGAAGAAGAAGAGGTTACTTTCAGTGTCTATCCATCATTGAAGATGCCTCTAGCCTTCAATTCTGAGCCAAAGCAATGCAACTTTATAGAAGCGATCCAAGATTCTTATATTGAGGAGTTGGGATGCATAACAAATACATTGGAGACATTTTTTACCAGTAAGCATCCTGACATCCTTAGTGAAGCAGATGTGTGTCTCTATGCTCATCATATGGAAGATATGAAGCCTTGTAAGCCAAGAGGACCAGAGTTCACTTCTTCTTTGGGTGAAAGACCACCTCCCTTGCAGAGTTCACTTCTTCAACCACCCAAGCTCGAATTGAAGGCTTTGCCAAGTCATTTGAAGTATGCTTTCCTTGGAGAAGACACTGATCTACCAGTTCTTATCAGTGGTGAGTTGAAATTAGAAGAAGATGAAGAGTTGATTGAAGTTCTGAAAAAGCACAAGGGCGCAATTGGATGGACCTTGGCCAACATTAAAGGACTCTCTCCTACTCTTTGTATGCACAAGATACTCTTGGATGATCATTGCAAGCCAATAGTGCCTGCTCAAAGGGGGTTGTATCCGAACATGCAAGATGTGGTCAGAAGAGAAGTCATCAAGTGGTTAGATGTAGGAGTTATCTATCTTATCTCTGATAGCAGTTGGATTAGTCCAGTGCAGTGTGTACCTAAGAAAGGAGGCATGACAGTTTTGGTAAATGAAAATCAAGAGTTGATTGAAACAAAGCCAATGCCTGGATGGAGAGTTTGTATGGACTATAGAGAGTTGAACAAAGACACTAGGAAGGATCACTATCCCCTTCCATTTATTGATCAGATGCATGATGAGTTGGCAGGCCAAACTTATTACAGTTATGGTCTGTGCACTACGTGCACAAGCTCTATGTTCTACGCTCACACGCTCTACACTCTACGCTCACACGCTCTATGCATCCACGCTTGCATGCTTCACATTCCCACGCTCTACGCTCAACACACTCACACGCTCCATGCTCACATGCTCCACGCTCACATGCTTCTCGCTCACAAGCTCTACGCTTCATGCTCACATGCTCACACGCACTACGCTCCATGCTCACACGATCCACGCTCCATGCTCACACGCTCCATGCTCACACGCTCACATGCTCCATGCTCACACGCTCCACGCTCCACGCTTACACGCTCCATGCTCACACGCTCACATGCTCTATGCTCTATGCTCAACGCTCATATGCTCTACGTTCATACACTCCATGCTCATACGCTCCATGCTCATACGCTCCACGCTCATATGCTCCACGCTCACATGCTACACCCTCCATGCTCACACGCTCTACGCTCACACGCTCACATACTCCACGCTCCATCCTCACACGCTCACACACTCACATGCTCTTTGCTTAACGCTCCGCGCTCACAAGCTAACACGCTCCATGCTCACACGCTCACATGCTCCATGCTCATACACTCCACGCTCACACGCTCCAATGCTTGACGCTCACACGCTCCAATGCTCGATGCTCACACGCTCTAATGCTCGACGCTCACACGCTCAAATGCTCCACGCTCACACGCTCAAATGCTCCACGCTCACACGTTCTACGTTCACACGCTCACATGCTCACATGCTCTACACTCACACGCTCACATGCTCACAAGCTTTACACTCACACGCTCTACACTCACATGCTTCATGCTCTATGCTCACACGCTCATATGCCCACACACCCGCAAGCTCACATGCTCCAAGCTTACACGCTCACACGCTCACATGCCCACACACTCACAAGCTCACATGCTCCAAGCTTACACGCTCACACGCTCTATGCTTCACTCTCACATACTCACACGCTCTATGCTCTATACCCTACGCTCTACACTCACATGCTCACACGCTCCTATGCTCAAAGCTCCCACGCTTCACGCTCTAGCGCTCACACGCTCTACGCTCCACGGTCACACGCTCAAATGCTTATATGCTCACACGCTCACACGCTCCACGTACACACACTCACACGCTCTATGCCGCATGATCCACACTCACATGCTCCATGCTCCACGCTCACACGCTCCATGCTGCACGCTCACATGCTCTACGCTCCACGCTCTCAAGCTCCACGCTCCACGCTCTCAAGCTCCACGCTCCATGCTCACTCACATGCTCTACGCTCTATGCTCACATGTTCTACGCTCATATGCTCTACGCTCATACGCTCTACACTCACATGCTCTACGCTCACATGCTCACATGCTCTACGCTCATACGCTCTATGCTCACACGCTCACACGCTCTACGCTGCTTGCTCTACGCTACATGCACTACGCACACAAGTTTTACACTCACACGCTCACACACTCTCCGCTCACAAGCTGTACCCTTACATGCACTATGCTTCACGCTCCACGCTCTACGATCTACACTACCACGTTCACATGCTCCAAGCTCACACGCTCCACGCTCACATGCTCACACGCTCTATGCTCCACGCTCACACGCTCACATGCTCTACGCTTCACGCTCCATGCTCACCTACTCCACGCTCACACACTCCAACTCTCCCTGCTTACACGTTCACACGCACTACGCTCACATGCTCTAATGCTCACACTCTCCACGCTCACATGCTCACACACTCTACGCTCACATGCATCATGCTCTAAGCTCACATGCTCACACGCCCACATGCCCACATGCTCTAAGCTCACACTCTCATACGCTCTACTGATAAGCACCTAATTAGGGCTTATTTCATGCTACATTTTAGTCCATTTCATTCCCTAAACACCAAGATTTAAG
>JAOYMZ010042436.1:0-15056 GCA_025802335.1 Pinguicula primuliflora | reverse complement strand
GCAAGGCTTATCAATTTCTCTCAAAATGGACAACCATCTCCTCATCAGCTCAACTCTCTCACGTCCCCTGCATGAAACAGAAGCCTCTTCAAGCCTTTTCACAGTTTGCTTGAAGCTTCTTAGGTTCCGACCACCCTGAGATTTTAAAGAGGGGAGCTTATTAATGTGGGCCAAGTTTAATACCTCAAAGCAAGAAAAAATAAGAGCAATCTACCAAATAGATCATTAGTGGATTCTTGTAACAGCAGGTAATGTTAGTTCTTCGATGTCACATGCAGATTATACCTTATAATAGGCATTTTACACTCCAATTCAAAGTCTTTGTCTGGAAATATTACTTGACATAGGTAAAGTAAGCAAAAAGATAATATTGTTAGCCAACAGAACTTCAATACTTTATCAGTTTCCGACGAAGCATTCAACATCCAAGTGAGCTAGATTTTACTCAATTCCACCCCCATTCTACCACACACACACACACACACACACACACATATATATATCCACTTATTCAGTTATGGTGATAGACCCTTAAGAAGACATGGAAAGAGAAAGTTACTTATAGTTATAGTTTCTACCTGTTCAGTGATTACTTCTTATCAAGCTGTTTGTCATTTCATCATAGGCATACGCTTTGTACTAGATTATATAAACAAATATGTACAGCACGACATTTTTCAGAAGTCAAAAATTTTCCTGAATCCTGTTCTGGAGCCTGCCTGATCTTGCTTACAACAATATGAAAGACAATTCGGAAGAGCAAATGAGATGAAATGGAGTCGTTGCGTCGTGTGTAGTAATTTCTACCATTCATTGTTATTCAACATGTCGTGTCGTGCGATTTCCGTCAGTAGGACAACTATGTATTCAAATTCAGTTCCCCACCGCTAGGTCTCTTTCAAAAGCTAACACCATAATACAGATATACCTATAATATTTTTATCTTCCAGTTCACGATCACGAACACTGAAATGAAATTCATACCACGCGATCCTGAAAGAGCTTGGCACCCCCAGCAACAGCTTGTCCCGCGTGATGTACGACAGAATCAGCATAGTTCTTGACTGTGCGGGTGAGGTTGTTCTCTTTCCCAACCTCCACCGCCTTGTTCACCGCAGACCGCAGCCACGACATCGGTTATTACCGCAATTTCTCGAATTTCTTCTTCCAGCTTCCGGTTCTCCGTGGAACAGGTAAGCGTTCTACAGGCAGACGGAGAGATTTCCGGTAAATTGCAGCTGATCGGCTTCGTAATGGATTTTCTTCGGCAAGTTCGATGTTAAATAACGAGAAAGAGGAAACCGACAAGTCCAAAATCCATAACAGATATCATTCTATCAATCAATAAATAAAATGCTTCTCTGTCTTCATTTTTTTTTATAGCTAAGCGTATTAAATCCGTGCATTTACACATACTTGTAACACTTTTGTACAATTGACCTACCAATAAAACACTTTAGTTGTAATAGTGTACTAACTTTAAGAAGATTATACATAAAAGACAAACTCGGAAGTTCAGAAACTCCATTGTTGGAATTTATAAGACACTAATAAAAGATTAATTAATCCTACAAAAAATGTTTTTGGAATTTTCTTAGAATTTGAGTTTCTTATAAGTATTGTATTGATAGTTATAATTTTATTTTTATTTTTATTTTTGCATATAATGAAGGCAAAAGTGTCAGGTACAAATTTTTACATCAGGCCGTGCCTCAAAATTGAAATTAATCCAACGGCTGGAAATATTGACATCTGTTCAAACATGGGATATGGTGGTTGTATGGTATGGTTGCATTGACGGATGAATTTTCCGTACTGGCTTCTGGATAATAAAATCGGATGTCCCAGTCGGGGTAAAAATATGACTCACGAAACCCATCACACGAAACTGCCACGCCTACTCACATGCGTGGGTCCCCCCACACACAAGTGTGGGCTTTGTGAGTGTTCGTGGTGTGTTCGTGAGATGGGTTTCGTGTCCCATATCAGCCCTCTTTTTTTTTGCACGTGTATTCGTCCAAATTTTTTTCCGGTCCTGAATAGTTTGTCGAATGATGGTGCCGAATTCTAATCTGGACTGTTGGATCAAAATTTAACGGTCCAAATCAAAAGTGTTTTAAGTAACAGTTAAATGAGTCATTTGATCTGTGCCGTTGAATTTTGATCTAATGGTTCAGATTAGAATTCGGCACCACCATTCTGGAGCTGAAAATTACTCGTATCCGCCCAGCCATTTTCTTGCTGAGGGGCATGGCAAAAATGAACCGTTTGAAAACGGTTATAGAGAGTTGATACGGGAAGTGAAATTCGCCATTAGAACCAGGTTCTCTTCTTGATGGATCACTTCTAGCACCATACTTGGAGTCAGTGTAGCATATTAGCTTGTCCACTCCCTGGTGCCTTGCTAGTTCCAGGTCGTGGGTCAATGCCCATAGTTCGGCTTGTAGAACGTTACAGCGGCCCGGTTTCTTTGAAAATGCCAGGATTGTTGTGCTTCTCCAATCCAAGATTACACCTCCCGCACTAGCCATGTTTGATACCCGTGAAACTGCTCCATCAGTAAAAAGGATAAAGACGTCACAGTTTGCTCTCGTCCAAGGAGGGGAAAATCTCGCTCGGTGTGTTACTTGCCCCTGACCCGATAGGGGATGAGTATTACCATTCCTTTGAGCCACCGAGGTAAGATACTGAGAATGAGACTGTCTTCTTGAGGCCATGGAGAATATACGCTTGGTTTCAGTAACCAAAGCATATATATTCGGTGGGAGATTAGTTGTTGCGGTCGTTGTTTCTTTCAAAATTTCTGCATTTCTAGCGATCTAGATGGACCAGCAAGTGCATGAAAACCAGGTCTCCCATGAATCTTGTTCCTGCAAGAAAGTATTTGTTAGATTTAATTCTAACCAGGATTGGGGGTTTACCTCATTCCAGAAGGATGCATCAATGTTCGGTGCAATGTTTTTCCATACTAGGCGACTATGGTAGCAGTCCTGTAGTACGTGTAAGATGGTTTCCTCTTGGTCGCAGAGATGACACTTTGGCGAACCAACAATGTTCCTTTGGAAGCGCTCATGATTTGTCCACAGAGCACCTCTCATTACTTTCCAGAGGAATAACTTCAGTTTTTCTGGGATCCTAAGCCTCCTGATCCTTGACCAAATGGGAAGTAAAGGTTCCCAGTTTGGGGAGGCCAACCATTCGTAGGCAAAGGCTGTGGTAAATCTACCACAGCCTGAAATTATATTGTAATCAATACTATCCACGAATAAAATTTCTCAATATATCAATATCTTTGTTTTGTGTAGAGTATGTTATATGAGTTCATTGCAGTCTGAAGTGGTTCCAAGAACGGAAGAACATAATCAACAAAATAGTTTATGCCATAAGAATCCATTGTCTGCACAGTAGACTCATGATCATCTATCCTACAACATCCTCAAATGCCTGAATAAATAATGGCAGACTATAACACTTCTACATTACATAAACTGTCCCTCCTCCCCTAGTGAAAAAAAATTAGAACAAGTCAATTGCGACTTGAAGAATCAATCATCTGAGTCTTCATAAGGAACCATTTTGAGATGATTTGATTTCAGAAACGAACTCTGACAGATCGCTCTCGAAGAATGCTGAGTGCAGAGCCCGAACGCATTGTTCGGCTTCGTTATCATTTACCACCAACGATATGTTCACTTTTGAGGCACCTTGGGAGATCATTTGAACGTTGACACCATTTGTCCTAAGGACCTGGAATGCCTGACCATCAGACCATACTACATACAGTGAGAACATATTATGATGATCATATGTTCGAGTTCGAGGACATCTAGAAAAGAATCTGGATTCCAGCAGTACCTTCTCGAGTATTAGTGAGGATTTCTGAACATTTCCAATTAGAGAGATGATAGATCTTTGCTGGACAAGATTAACAATAGCTATCTTCTCAAGCTCTTCCACCATATGATCTAGTTCCTGATAGAAATATTACGAACAATGTACAGATTTATAAGATGGATAATGGAGAAATTAACCTAAAAAATCACGGGTTGGATGCTAATGATAGCCTGTTATCATACGCTTGCCTGCTGTATCAGCTCTCTGCTCCAGAGCTTGGAAGGGTCCAATGTCAGGGATATACTCACTTCACTAGTGGCTACAACATCAACAGATATTCCCAAATCTTCAAAGATCGAGAAGACCTGAAAGAGCAAAAGTATCATGTGAATAATTGCATCAAAAGGTTTGCAGTTACAATTAGGTTTGTATAAATATCGAAATAACCTTACCCTCGCAAGAAACCCGACTTGACCAAGCATTCTAGTACTAACTATGTCCAACATTGTCACATTCCTCTTCAACACAATGCTGGTCAGCACCGCCTGGAAAGGAGAAAGAATGATTAGTGCTCAACCTTTCGTATGACCGACGTTTTTTTGTTTTCAGAACAAGCTTGCATAGGTAACCTGACTCATGTCTCTTGTTCTAGTAATAAGAGTTCCTGGAGCTTTAGGGTTGTAGGAATTCTTCACTCGAACAGGAATGTCACCCTCCCGGGCAGGTCTCATCGACTGAGGGTGCAGGACCTGCCAAGTGCCAACACAAAGATAAACTAAGGGGAAACTCCTACAAGATAGACAAACTAGCCCATGTCATGCCTCCAGCAAACTAAACCAGAAACTAGAATGTCTTCATGCTGCAAAACACGTTGTAATACTACTTGGAAAGTAGAAATAGTCCTGACATTCGCCACTTTCATTTATTTAACACATGTTGAATTAATCTCTTTTAAAATTTTCAATAGACTTTTTGCATGTTGATGAAGGTCCTCCGAGTATCATTCAACGAAGACAAAAGATTCCAAGAAAACACCATAATGTGTTTCTATCTCCTTGACATGAAACAATGCAAAAGGTCATATAATCAGGCAGAATTAAAATTAAGCTCTTATCAATTGCAGTATACCTGTGCACCAAAGTAAGCAAGTTCAGCTGCCTCATCAAAAGTTAGAAAGGGCACCGGTTCTGCACGAGGATATATATTGGGATCACAAGTCAAAACACCATCCACATCTTTCCACACCTATAAAGGGAACGCTATATCATCGATTTAATATAAAATCATTTGAGACAAATTTGCAACAAGTCATCTAGTGTAGTTGATTTACACAAGGAAAAGCTCAGACAATCCACAAAGATAATTTGTTACAGTATATGTGTAAAGCATTGAGCATGGTAGAATAATATTAAAGGAGTAAATAATCTGCAGAACAAAGATGTGCATGAAATGAAATCGAACAATAGAATTATAAATTATAGTTACCATGTCTCACCTGAATTTCCCCTAAGCCCAGTGCTTTACCAATTGTTGTGGCCGTCAAATCGCTACCACCTCTACCCAACGTAGTCACTGCACAAGATTTCCAACCCTACAGCAGCATAGGTTTTGCCAGGATCATGAATAATATATTCAGCTGATATACAAGCGCATCAACCAAAAAATATCAGACTTTAGCTATGAAGAAGCAACCTTTCCAAGGAAACCAGTCACAATGGGAATAGCATGCTCACTGCTCCAATCTCCATGCAATCTCTTGGCAACAGCCGGGTAGGTTGCTTCCAGAATATCAGCATTCGTAAAATCATCAGTGGTGATAAAACCTATATCAAAGGCATCATACTGCAAAACGATTGAAATATAAAGGTGTCATTTATCAAGAATAATTTTGTTACAATTTTTCTTACTAACATGAAGCACGGGAGAAAAACATCATAGATCATACTTTAACCATTGCTGCATATTGAATTAACAGTTGTGAGGAAAGAAAATCCCAACAACAGTATATGTCTTCAGAGTAAGCTTTGTAGGGATTCTATTAATTATAACAATTAGCTGTGCTCTAAGATACTTATCCTAAAAATTTCCATGGAATTCTGGAAAATTGGCAAGTAAACTATAAGACAGCAGGCATGACATTCCAATTTACATACAAACCAAAAACATTGAAAAAACGACAGCCGTAGAAAAACAACACAAGCAATGGGGAAGACCTTTCCTCGCATTTAACACCAAAAAATGATATAGTGTATGGCTACTTTCTACTTTTAACAGACCATCCAGAATCCTATTTATCTAGCAATTGAACGTCCAAAACCTTTTTAGAAATTAATGCTGGAAATGAATGCATACTTGGCGGGCCTTCACACCAATTTTATTCAAATATGCAGCAAAAATCCTTGTGGACATGCACTCCCCAAAAGAGACCAGGTAATCCTTTGTCCTAAGAGTCATCTCCTTCATCATAGCAATTCCGTTCAGAAGTTGTTCCAAATCTGAGAGGTGTCCTGCAGGATTAGAAAATTAAATGTTAAAAGGAAAAGATATGTTCTGAACAGTCATAGAACGGAAAGATAGAAAACAAAACAAAAGTATTTACGACAAAAATTCTGGAAACAAAAGAACTTAGCAAATTGCTTAAACGTGGCCTAGTCCACAACACTTTAAACCAGATGCCGACAAAAGGCAAGACTGGTTCTGTCGAAAACTACGGTTTACAAACAAAATCATCCATTCAAACAGAGGGGTGTTACTCATTAAATAGCAAATGCAAATCCGTATGAAGCTGCAGTTTAAAAGCATCTTGATCCCATAAGCAAGACTTACTTATTCTAGATCAATCTATTCTTCATAACTACTCTGTCAAGCAGATTTAGTTGAAAAATAAGGATAAATCAGGGGGGACAGATCATATAAATGCCGGTTCAGACGGTCTGTTACTTACGTGATATAAGGGATGTTTCCAGCCCAAGCTCATCCAGAGTTCTGAAAAGCAGCGAAGTGTTACTAAATACAAAATACAGCGATAAAAAGACGCAAACAGATGATGTCAACCTCAAGTGCAGATCTTTAATGAATGCCAATTCATCAAGATCGGACACATTTGAAACACCACAGCCAACAGCCTTTTCACCAGCCTGGTACACAACCCAACAACTTCATCTTAAATTCTTATCATCAGTCAAATTGTGGCAAACTTAGTATCCAAATGAACGAAACTATAGAACAGAGTTTGGATACTACCATTAACAGGTTGTTTGTCGTTTTCCCCATAGCAGAAAGTACGACGATTGGCCTCTCCTCCGGGAATCCGATGATGAGGTCCGCCACTTCCCTCATTCGCTTCGCACAAGCAACAGAAGAACCACCAAACTTCATGACACAAGTAAAATTTTCCGGAATCAAATCAGACTCCCGATGCCGAGTATCACTCCTCTCAAGCACATCAACTTTTCCCGCCTCGCATCTGATGCCGCGAATAACACCATTCAGCGACACAGATGTACTTCTAGCCGAAGGCAAGGATCCCGCCAAATGAAAATCCTGTTTCCACAGCCGAGAGCACAAATCCTGTCTCTGCGAACACGAAAACGGATTCCTCCCTCCGACAAATCGCAATGTTGCTTCCATTTTTTTCGCCTCCGCGGAGCTTTTATTTGATTGCTTCTTCTTGAGTTTTTTTTTTCGCCTCCGCGGAGGTTTCTCCTCCTCGTGCGCCGGCGAGTTTTTGCCCGAGCGTGCGGCGTGTCTTATTGGGTGTTGTCGGCGAATGAAAACAAAGGGGTTAGACGGAATGAATCCAACGGCGGCTACATGAGAATGTATAATGGGAAATGGGTTCAGGATCGTAGCAGGCAAGTACCCTGGATACAACTGGGGTTCGTTTAATAAAATTCCAAACCGTCCAGGTAATCGCTTTTCAGAAATATTGGCCAATTAAATTCAGAGAAATCTAATGATTCATACCCTAAATCTAATTTTTACAAAAGCAAGTGGATTAAATTTTCATATTGATTGAACAACTTAGGGTGACGTTTACTTTGGCAAAGAGGGAGATTGGATTGTTTAGTAAGAAACTTATCATTAGTTGGTTATTAAGATTTCTAAGGGTGATCTTTTTTTTTTTTTTTTTTGTATAGATTGTAGACTGAAATAATTTGTCATATTAATATGATTAACACAGTTTACAATTTCTTACATTATTAACCTCCTTAAATTCACAAATCATCCTTTCTTCTTGAGTTCTCACGATCGCCGCATCAGCTGTCCTCACAACACTTCAGCCTCTATACCATCGCTCATAACTTTAAATTCTATATCAAACACTCTTAGTGAGTGTTTGCGAGAGTTTTTATACAGCTCCTTCTGACTTTTCCACAGCATAAGCTGTTTTTTTGAGTATTTGCGAATTAAGCTTTGACTTCTACTTATCTACAAAAAAAGTTTAAAAAAACTCAAAAGTCAAAAATTAGGTTATGGTGACTCTTGAATGGCTTTTTCGGTGACAATTTTGAAATTAAGTCGAAGTTCAAACATGACATAATTATCCCTGCCCATAAACTGATAACTCAAAAATGCCCTTATTATTTTTACGTCACTTAAATCAATATTTGTGAAACTAGAAAACACTACCATCGGGCATCAACACAACAATATGCCTCTTGTGTTTGGAAAACAGTGTACCGAAGTTACAGATGAGGCGTCATGGAATCTGAAATAGATAATCTGGCGGTACAAGAAAATTAGAAATGACATAACCAGAAATCTACAACAACAATTGCCAAAAAAGTGGAAAATAAAAATCGGAGAGAAAGTAACAAAAATACATACCCGTGTTCAGGACAAGCTATCAGGCCTCACGGACGAGCGGCGGACCGGCTGACGGGATTTCTCATATATGGCTGAGATTTCTATGGCCGACAATTTGGGCTGACGGGACGGACTTGCATTCGGTGGATTAGGATCTGATATGGGGATATTTTGGTCTTTTTATTTTTACAGGTTAAAAGAAGTTGCTTTCAGCAAAATATTTGCAAATACCACACATTTGACTTTTTACATGACAAAGCTTTTTTTCCAAATACATACTAACTTCTCTACGAAGCTCCATATTTTAACTTTCTCCATGCAAAAGTCCTTCTTAAAAAGCATAAGCTCTCGCAAACACTCCCTTAACCATAAATCTCAGAACAATTCCCACTCGCAACAAACGACTACAACACAGAGCAGGCCGCCCTTCAATACAAGGCCATGGCAGCAACCATCGTACTCTCACTTCTCTCTCCCATCCCCTCCTCTCCAAGCTTCTTTGGCTTCTCCGTTGTCCTCGATTTCTGCTTCACCACCCGCTCACGGTGAAGTGGCTATCGGGGTCCGAGCCCATAACCATTCCGCCACTCCCACGCCGCTCGCATCATTTTCTTTACTCGCATCGTCGTCTTACGGCCAGCAATCACAGGTTAATTGTTGTCTTACGGCCAGCAATCACAGGTTAATTGTTGTCCTACGGCCAGCAATCACAGGTATATCTTTGATTCAATTTAGTTGCTTAATCAATATTGGAAATTGGGTTTATTATGTTCGTGTAGTTTTAATATTTCATTGATTTCCCAGATGGACAAAACCTCTGATAGTTGGGTTTTTCAATGTCTTCTCTGGTGGTCTCGCCAGAGGATTCTTCTCCGGAGGATTTGGGTAGAGATTGAAGATGGGAATATTTTTGTAAATAATATCAATTCGGCTTCAAGTGAACAATATGTGAGTATGAACCATAGTAAAATTGATTATGAAACAAACATAGTAAACACAAGTCTAGTTTCTAATCTAATCTCGGGTAGATTAGGGTTTGTCAAAGTGAACGCACCCTTAGTAGTGTCTGTAACCAATTCCGGACGCACAAAAGTCAATTTAGTAAAAGATGATTCGCCTTTGCTGAAAAGTAAGAGATGATTCAGATGATATGATAGAAAACGAGATAACAAATATATATTGTCAATACATATAATTTTTGCTCATGTGACCTCCGCCACTCCAAAATATCAAATATGTATCATCACCCTCACAAACTTCAATCAGATACCTGTCCAGCTTCGTCATATCGCTAGTCTCCTCGTTTGCCTGGAAAGATCGATAACCTGGATCATGCATTCGTTCGTTGATCACATCCGCCTCCAAAGATTTATTGATAAAAACAGCTATAGAAGGTGGTGTCATTGACTATTGTGTCGGAAAAATAGTATTAATCAAATACTTTTTTAATGTTCTTCTTAACTTTATCAAGCTGGTTCTTAACTTTGTTATTATCATGTCCAACTTTGGAAAATGATATGCCCCACAAATTTCGTGAGTACACGCACTCATAATGGTGGGGCCCGCACCCCGTGTTGGTGTGTGTGGCCCCACAAGACATACACGAATTTGTGTATGTATTTATTCGTGGGTTTATCATTACTTGTCCAACTTCCATATCATGTTCAAAAAATAATATATGTATATTTATCCATGATAACATGAATGAATATTTTTTAATAATAGTAGTGGACTTGTATTCAATTTATGAATACAAAAACTAAGAAAGACATACAATAAATTAAGATCGCATTTCTTTCATCCCAACCAGAATTAACATCGTAGGAGAGTTGATACATCAATTATCAATATACTTCTTGAAACTTGGCTTGGCCTATTATCTGGGCTAAGACTTTTGAATAAATCGGTTATGATCGTAGTTTTAGTTTCGAGCCTCTTAAAAATTGGAAAAGCGGGCCCGGCCCAATAATCGGTGCCTCAGATTCTTGGTGAAATATCGAGCCCGACCGTAATTTTCTAGATTTGAGTCTCGTGGGTGTGGGTGCGCATGTGGAGGTTAATTTGGTAAGTAGGTGGATTATCCTCATTAAAACTTTAAACTATTTGAGTTCAACCCACCTTACCTATTTAAACTTCTCTTTTCCCTTATATGTGTTCGGTGTGGAATATTTAACACTCCCCCTCAAGTCCGACTGGACAAGCCCTGTCGGACTTGAACATTCATACCGTAGAAATATTTGGTAAGCAACAGAAGCTATCAGGCCGTGACATAACTAGGCTCCGATACTATCTTTAAATTTGGGAAAGCGGGCCCGGCCCAATAATCGGTGTCTCGGACCCTTGGTGAAATATCGAGCCTGATCGTGATTTTCTAAGTTCGGGTCTCGTGAGTATGGGCGCGGGTGTGGAGGTTAATTTGGTAGGTAAGTAGATTGTCCTTATTAAAACCTTAAGTTTAAGGTATTTGACTTCAACCTACCTACCCTATTTAAACTTCTCTTTTCCCTTATATGTGTTTGGTGTGGGACATTTAACAGAACCTCGTGTGCGCAGGTACACACGTGTGAATGAATTTAATTAAGAAGGTGGACAATCCTCATTAAAATCATAAATTTATGCTAATTAATTTGAGCTCACTCTTCATCATAATAGAATATTACTTCTCCCCACATGATCTCTAGATTGATAGTTATTTAGCTATTTAGTTTGATCGTTATTTGCATAGGCACCCATCTATTTCGTTATGTACGTGGTGCATGGTTGGAGTACGTAGGTATTTCAGTTATATTTGGTTCTCCTTTTTATTATTTTATTATTTTTACTTTATTATTATTATTATCATTTTTTTCTTTTATATTTTTTTTCTTTTTTCTTTTCTTCGAGCTGGGGGTCTCAACGAAAACAATCTCTACATCCTGTTGTGGGGTGGGGGTATGATTGCGTACATCTTATCCTCCCCAGACTCTGCCTAAGGGCGGGATTTACTGCGTATGTTTGGTTTGATTTGGTTTGGTTTACTACTTCTCCCCACAACTGGTGTGGGAAAATTTAACAATACTCAATAAGCTTTACCTCGCTTTCAAAGATTTCACAGCCTAACTTTTTTTTGGGTAAGAAAAAGGCTTGCATTCACTTCAATCAACAAAAGTTACACAGAATATATACAAGATCAGATGATGTTTCTAAACACACTGCTATTTTAGACTGTTTGGCCTTCACGGTGGTTTAAAAGCATGGTACAGTCCCCGGGTTAGGATAAGGTGTATCAACCAGTCTGTAAGCATGTTATTTGCGGCCTTTTCACCGTGGGCCTCCAGCCAAAACCAAGAGGGTATCTTGATTGTTTCCTCCACATCTGGTATTCCATCGCTATCGAATCTCACTTCATTCCGCTCCTTCCAGATAAACCATAATGTGGCTTGCCAGATTGCTTTCCATATTTCTCGGCCTGTTTTACATTTTAGAAGACCCATATGTTTGTTGAAGTGATTCAGAGGGTTCACTTCATTTGATGTCTTCAATCCAAACCAGTCATATATGTTATCCCAGACTGCCTTGGAGTGAGCACAGTTGAAGAACAGATGAGAGATCGTTTCGATCTCTTGAGCACACCAGACACATCTTTGTTCTGCCTCTGAGAAATGCACTCCTCGTCTTGTAAGATTATCGATTTTCTAAACTCGTCCATGCAGAACTCTCCAGGCGAATGTTTGTATCCTTTTCGGTGCCAGTTTTTCCTAGATCGTTGATAGTTCTGGACTCTCTTCTTGCAGCACTGCTTGGTTGGATCTGCAAAGCTTTTATGCTGAGGCAGTAGTGAATTCTCTTGTCACTGATGCTGGCCACATTAGCCTGTCCTGTGATCCTGCTTCCAATCTGATTTCAGCCAAGATAGATTTTAGTTCGAGCAGTCTATCTTCGTCCCAACTTCTTAGCTGCCTTTTAAATGGTATGGTCCAGTGGGCTCTATCTTCTACTTCAGCATAAAGATCAGATACCAGAGCTTCTTTTGTTGTAGACAATGTATAGAGGTCATGAAATACCACTGAAAGGGATCCTTCTCCTGTCCAGTTTGAGTGCCAAAATAGCAACGAGTTCCCTGAGGCTACAATCCTTTTTTCAGTAGCTGCGTACAAGTCATTCCCTATTATGTTGTACCAGATGTCTCGCCAAACACTTGAAACGTTGTCTGGAAGGGTGATCAGGTCTATGTCCATCATGTAATCTGTACTCCTCATGTATTTTCCAGCTATGAGCCTACTCCATAGACTGTGTGGTTCATTCCTCCATCTCCATATCCACTTCGCTAGCAGAGTTGCATTCATGGCAGTCAGGTCCTTGATTTCCAGCCCACGACTTGCCTGATCCAAGCACATCACTTCACATTTGATCTAGTGAATTGGATGTTGCTGTTGATATGTTTTTCTCCAGATGAACCGACAGATTATTTATATCATCTTCTTGATTACGTGTTTAGGAGCTTTGAAAACAGACAAGTAATATATCGTTAGACTGGTTAGGATAGATTTTGATAAAGTAATTCGACCTGCAAATAAAAGGTATCTCTGCTCCCATGTGCCGAGTTTAGCTTCCATTGCATCTAACAGAGGTTTTCACATTTTCAGTCTTCTCGGGTTGTCTCCTATTGGGAGTCCCAGGTACTTGAAAGGTAGGTTCCCTTTACTGTAGCGCAACAATTCAGCGTGTCCATCCATTTTTGAATCTTTCAGGTTGATTCCGTAGACCTGGCTCTTTCCATAATTGATTGATAGATCACTGATCATTTGAAATATCTGCAGAATCCCTCTTACAGTTGTGACTGATCTTTCATTCCCTTCTAATATCAGTAGAGTGTCATTTGCGTATTGTAGGTGTGTGATTTCCAAACCTCCTACTTCTGCCCCCTTGATTAGTCCTCTAGTCTTAGCTTTCTGCAGCAGCAGATCTAATCCCTCCACCACCAAGAGAAATAAAAGAGGGCTCAGCAAGTTACCTTGCCTCAGTCCACGGTTGAGCTTGAATGATCTCGTGTTGCTCTCATTGATTCTGACTGAAGCATATGCAGATGAGATGGATTCCTTCATCCAGAGTATCCATGTTTCACAGAATCCCATAGTCCTCACATCTCATATATAAAAGTCCATTCTACTGAGTCAAATGCCCTCTGGAAATCGATCTTAAATAGCAACAAAGGCTTTCTGCTCCTTTTATAGCTGCGTATTATACCTATTTTCTCAGCCTAACTTACTACCTTTGGATCGTACCTATTTTGCTAAAAAAAAAGTACCTATTTTGCTAATCTATCCACCTCAAAATGTATATTGATAAGAACATCTCTATAAGGTGGTGTCTTTGATCATTATGGAGGAAAATCAGTGTATTAATCAAACACTTTTTGAATAATCTCTCTAACTTTGTCAACCTCTTTGTTAACTGTGCCATTGTCATTGTCCGACTTCCATATCATGTTCAAAAAATAATACATATGTATTTGTCCATGATAACATGAATGAATATTTTTTTAATAATAGTAGTGTATTTGTATTCTATTTATGAATACAAAAACTCAGCCATACAATAAATTAAGATCACATTTCTTTAATCCCAACCACAATTAACATCATAGGAGAGTTGATACATAACCTATCAATATACTCAATAAAGACATCGGCATGGAACTGAATTGAAGCTAGGCAGCTTAAGCCGGCAAGTGCGACTGGTTTTGACACACTAGATTACTATTTGCTGTACACTAATTAAAATTTGCATGGAGTGGGCCCACTGGTTTGTACTGAACCATATGCACAGTTCTTTCAGCTTGGGAGAGTAATGGAATTTAACTATAAAAAATACTCAATAAGCTTTACCTTGCTTTCAAATATTTTCACGGCCTAACTTATCTTTGGGCCTTGGAGTAGCACGGCAAAGTTTGCAGCTTCAACTCCACGTTCCACTGGGCATTCACTATTCACATTGAGGAAAAAGCAAATTTTCCACATCTTGAAGGCCTTTCTAATCTTCACGGACATGAGGGTCCTGAGAAGGCTCCCTTATTGTTGAACGCCAGCCACAATGGCCTTGCAAACCTCCTCAAGTTCCTCCATTATAAACAAGGGAATCACATATGTAAACACGTCCACCGGGTCTTAATATCCGGTCCATTTCGAGCAGGATGTTTGTGATGTTGCATCTGTCGTAACTAATGTGTCATGTACCCTGGACTGATAACGAGTTGTGACTTCGATTGCTTCTTCCGCGATCGCCTGCCCTGTCCGGATTTCTTGCGATTGAAATGTCATGGACCTAGTCTAGGGAGTAGTTACTTATTATATATTATTATATGTTGTATCTTTGCCTATATAAGGCCTTGTAACCTCAACCATTAGAATCAATCAATGAAGTAGTTTCTTCTA
>JAOYMZ010042425.1:0-15057 GCA_025802335.1 Pinguicula primuliflora | reverse complement strand
AGCACATCGAGATAGATTGTCATCTTGTTCGTGATGAGTACAAAGCAGGTTTTATCACACCACTGTACATTCCTACTGATCATCAGGTAGTTGATCTCTTGACAAAGCAGTTGCCCTTGCCTGCTTTCACCCAGTTGTTATCCAAGATGGGCCTCGGTTTATCCCCTCGTCTATCTT
Organism: Pinguicula primuliflora; assembly: GCA_025802335.1. NCBI lineage: Eukaryota > Viridiplantae > Streptophyta > Magnoliopsida > Lamiales > Lentibulariaceae > Pinguicula > Pinguicula primuliflora. Next base: position 14,880 of record JAOYMZ010042425.1, on the reverse strand, counting down.
GCGGGGGGAGTATTAAGACTGGGCTTTACACTAACTAGGCTCATTTGTAGTTATTTATTTGTGTTTACTTAGCCTCTATTTATTTGTAGTTACTTGGCCCAACTGGTACATGTATATAAATAGATGCACACTTGTAATCAAAGTAGGGTTTTGTGAATGAAAGGTTTGAAGTCGCAGCCAACAAGAATCCTCCATCGTTTTTTTTCATCTCACCAATCCTCATTGAATTCAACAAATCAACTACTCCACTGATCACAAGTGTTCCAATAACTTTCAATCCAAGACGTTACCTCGGCGAAGGCGACGAAGGCAGTCCTTCCTTCATCGGAGAAATTGAAATCTGGTAAGGGTCGGCTATTGCACTCTTTAATGACATTTCGTTGACGTTGTTATGCCATTGTCACGATACTTTGACATACAATTAATAACATTTTTCGTGAAAATATATGCGTGATGTATCAACATGGCATACCAAGGCCTCAGCCTCCTAATCAAAGCCTTATAATCCAAAAGCCAAACAAATTCCCTGTGAAAGTTTACGCACGAGCTATTATGGGAGAAGCCATTGGAAACACAGACTATATATTTTTTTTGTCAATTTAAATTGCTGAAATTAAAATTTGTGACTAATTCTAGAATGGAATGCCTGTATGGGAGTGATTTTGAAACTAGTCATGTATTTTAGTTCCGACAACGAGACTAAGTTTGTATCGCAAAAAAATGAACCCAAAACCTGATCAATGCATTCAAAAGCTGAGAATGACCCAAAAATTTTGATCTTAGGAACTGAAAGTGACCAATACTAAATTCAAAAGAAAAAAAAGAAAAAAAATACTAAATTCGATACACCACACTTTCGATATAATTAAAATTTCTAAGCTATTTTTCCATAGCCAAAAAGTAAGGATTTAGTAGAGTATGGGTGAAATGCATCCTATTTATGGTATGTTATTCATGAGTCATGGGAAAATTCTATATCCCATGAAAAAATAGCAAGAAAATTCCAAGAAATATGATGTGTCACCAAGTTAATGGTTGGTCAAAAGGTGTGGGCCAACCACTTGCCCAATGGGGTGTTGGCACATAACATTTCTTATGATTTTATTGCCAAATTTTTTTGGGATATTGACCCTCTCTGAGTCATGCTACACACTATGACAATTTTACACAATAAAAGCACACCTATCTCACATGGCATGTGAGACCCACACAACACTATATAAGAGGGAGTGTGCCTTTATCGTGCAAAAATATGGTGACCATTAATATTTCTCATTATTCATCTTCATGATCAAAATAACATAGGTCTCCTTTGTAATAATTTTATGCACAATAAAAAAACCAAATGTACTACTTTTTTTTGTGTGTATATCGACCTTCTCACGGGATGTGTAGAAGATTTTACCCGGCAGAGACACATATTACAAATTTGTAAATATTTTTACAAATTTAATATATTTGGTTTAACAAAGAAAAATGTAGATAAATGCCAATAAATCTCCTCTCATATTATCTTTCTTATTATCTTTTTTTTTCTGTTTATTAATGTAATGTCGTTGTGATTAGTGATTTATCCAAATCTCCACCTATATATACTATCAAGATCGTCTCCAAATTTCATTCCAAGTATTCACAGAGAGAGGGAGACCTCATCATTTACTGTTTCCATCCACCCATTTCCAACAATGGTCTTTATTTGATTTTCTCCATTCATTGTTTCTTGCCCGAATATTGATTTCTCGTTCGGTATTTCAATTCATATATATTACGGACCAACATTGCGGGCAGACCTCTCAACGGTTTGCAACGGACCATAACAAAATAAATGGCGGATTGCTCCTCCCCAAGCTCCAGTTCTACGCTCAGCAACGAAACAACCGAGTATCATAGCGTGATGGACAGGACTCCGAGCATTTTGCATCGTCGAAATCCGGTAAGGAATGCGACTTTTCTTCGTGTGTTGTGAATTTGGACGTCATTTTTTCCGGCAAATAAGATGCTGTTATGGACTCCTCAACCAATAGCATTGCGTGTCATTGTTCATTGTCAAAATTGGCCAGACTATCGGAATGATTATGCGTAAGATATCAAAGACTTCATATTAGTTTCGTCAATGAGAATTTTTATAAATAAAGACTATTTAATTTAAGTAAAAAGTTGCAACCAAATTATTAGACATGAGTCATCGGAATATAGTTGAAACATAGGTCTTTGGGTCTCAAGCATAGTATTTCGAATTTTCTATAGATATTTGAATGAATTTTTATGACGACCTACTTTTTTTTTCCTTCGATCCATGCAAATGCAATAGTCTCATATAAGCTTTTTCATATACTAATTCTGTTGTTTGTTTGTTGTCTTTGTTCAGTCCTCAGTAGAAATTCTGAAAGAAATCACGGTGCTCCAGGATGAGATTGTCCATCTGGAGAACTATCTGCTCTCGCTCTACCGGTCAATTTCCAGGCAACACCTCCAGGCTGCAGCCAGAAAACACATGCACCATATGACCACTTCTTCCGCTGATCTCACACTGGATACAGGGAGATCAGAAAAATATGACAATGGCTGGCAAGTGGTGACAAGTGAGTCTGCTCCTGTTTCAACAAGGAACTCAATGTCTCAAAAGGTAATGAGTAATGAGTACCATTGGGGTTCATTTACTGCATTAAATAGCATTTAATTGCGGTCGTTATCGCAGTTTTTAACGATCGTAATCAAATATGAAAATATGGTTACTTCGATTACGAGCATTACCCAAGGTACAATTCGCCAAATCCAGGAGTGCTATTCTGATCCCCGCTATTGGATTATCCTTAGTCTTGTAGATTTACCCTTTCAATCCCAAGTACTGTGTAATGTACTACAGGATGTATTTTTTCAATCCTGAATCCGCCCGATCCGTACATGTTTTCCCTCTGATTACACCTGCAGGAGAAAACCAGTTGTTATGGCAGCTTTGCACATCTTCTTGGTCATCCTCGACCAGATACCTCACATGCTTTTCCTGACAGACTATCTGAAGACATTATCAGATGCATAGCTTCCATTTATTGCAGGCTATCCAAAAGTAAAGACATCTGCCGTGATGGCTATTCTGTTTCTTCTCCATGTTTGTATGTCTCCTCTGCCATGTTCTCCCCGAGAAATAGATGGAACCCACAGTTCAGTGATGAAATTGGTGAGAAATTGGAAATGGAAGGGAGGACCAGAAGAAGAGACAAAGGGCCATACTCTGCAATGTTAGAAGTGGTGAAGATTGGTTCATATAAGGAAACGGATAATTATACGGACAAGATGCTGCGCAAGTTCAGGTAGGACATGGATTGTTTACTTCTGATCCTTCATACCAATCAGTGGCGTAGGGGTAAGGGGTGGGAGTGCAGTTGCACCCCTAAAATTTTTTTTTTCTCTTAGACCTGTACTCCCCCGCACCCTATACGAAGCACATTCCCTAGTTCCGCCACTGAACCAATCCATTATAATTTCTGAGTCATCCCAATTTCTTGAAGACGTGCAGGACCTTAATCAAGAGTCTTGAAAGCGTTGATCCAAAGAAGATGACCCGTGAAGAAAAGCTTGCCTTTTGGATCAACATTCACAACTCATTAGTGATGCATGTAAGAAAAAAACTTCTGCAAACTATTAACCAAGAGACAGTTACTTGAAAATGCATTGTTTCATACAGACCTTACTCCCATTGCAGGGTTATTTAAGATATGGGACTCGAAGCTATTCGAAAAGTGCAGTAGTCATGCAGGTAACACGAAACACTTACCTTCGATTCCGGTATTAACCAACTTTTTGTCAGCAGTTTCTGCTTGTTTCAACTTGTAACATGATCCAGAGTTTCTTGTTGCAGGCTTCCTATAATGTGGGTGGCTATTGGGTAAATGCATACGATATACAGACGGAAATATTAGGAATCAAAGGATACATTGCTGCTCCGGTAATTTTTCGCCACTTATTCGACCAGTTCAATGATATGTGCAAATGAATCACGAAACTGTATTTCAACAAAAATCAGTGGCTTCACAAACTTCTCTATCGGGGAAAGATACTCAGAACATCTACTTCTAAACACCCCTGTGCTATCGACTATCCCGAACCACTTGTTCATTTCGCCCTCTGCTCGGGCAGGAACTCAGACCCCGCGGTAAGTAGTCAAAGGCTGTATTCTTGCCAAACTTCTGAAAATATGTAGGAGTACACAGAACACAGACCATGTCATTCTCCAGTAACTATTCTAGGATGAATTCAACTTCTTATTTTGATGTTGAGTAAATGGTATGACAGGTCCGTGTTTACTCTGCCAAGACCATATTTGATGATCTCAAAGTTGCCAAAGAAGAGTTCATACAATCTGCAGTCCATTTTGATAACCAAACAAAGCTACAACTTCCCAATGTCTTGCGGTACTACGCCAAGGATGCATCTCTGAATATAGCTGCACTTATGGATGTAGTTAGCGAATGCCTCACACCGGCTCAACAAAAAGTTAGCAGTAGATTTGTAAACTCCGGTCAGCCCGAGAAGCACGTGTACTGGACAGATCGGAGCTCGTTTCGATCCGTGATTCATCAGGAATTAGGTTGAAGTAGATCATGTGTTGGATTCGTCCTCTTTGTTATGTAGTTGGCAGCTATGAATGCTTCATTTTGCACGTTTACCTGCAATGGCCCTCCTTCACAAGATTCAATGGAGTTCACTCATGCCTTCACGTAGCTGATTTCACTTGGGAGACGGTCAAGATCCTAAAGCCTCAGGCCTGAGCTGGGTGTGCTCTGCCAGAATAACATATCTGGTGAAGAAGAATAGGGAAGATTAGCAGCATACAAGTTATACAGTGATATCTATTTCAAGGACTCCATCATTAGAGGGATTACTGAAGTTTTTTCTTCTGTTCTCTCGTTTCTGCTGTTCACCAGCAGAATTCAGTGAAAAGAAACTACAATCACCAATTTCTACGGTGTATATCTCAAGAATGCAGCCAGAGCCGGTCTTGCAGACGCTCTTCTCCGGTGCCGATCATCACATCAACCTTCTCGCCGTCTCTATAGAAGTGAAACGTCGGGGCGTATTTAATGAGTGCCGTCGTCTCGGGGCATTCATCGATATCGTCGTAAACGAAGCAGAGATTACGAAACCTGCTGCTGAATCGACTGAAAGCAGGGAGCATCTGACTGCACGCACGGCACCTGAAAACCACAAACCACCAGCAATTAAACACTATTTTTCCTCCTTCACGTATTTTGTCGAACATCTGGCCTACGCAATCACATCTGGCACATACCGCAAAACCCACCAATGGGAACATACCAGGATGCACCATAGTTGATAACTGCAAGTTTCTTTGAAGTTTTTATTCGTTGCAAGACTTCTTTGAAACGTTCATCACTGTCTGCAGAGATCATATTGGAAGAAACGTTGACCGGCTCCGCTGTTGCTGGTGCGTTCTGTTCCATACCTTCACTTCTTTTTTCTTCACCTTTTCGACTCCAAATAATCTAAGCTACGAGGTGCTACCACCGACGGATGATGAAGGAGTAACGCGGCGGCAATCGCAAATTGCCGAACGGGTCGGAATCAGAAAATCGTTTCAGCTATTAGCAATTCTTTAAAGTGCTAACGAGAAAGGTTAAAATTAATTTTGTACATACTTGAACTTAACAAACAAACTTTTGTACATGAGTTCAGCAATTTTTTTCGAGAAAACCTTATAACCCCAAATTGTTTCTGGTCAATCCCATGGGCACGATCTAAGCATCATTTAATAAGTAAAGACCTGTTTTGCGCAAAAGTATTACTACTTCTTCTAGTACTTCTTTTATTACTTTTTCTTATTTTTAGAACCTGTGGTGTTTTGCACAATCACTTAAAAATAATCATTTAAAATTTTATTTTAATTATATATAACAAATTTAATATTAAATTACTAAAATGACCTTAATTTATTTAATTAAAGTATATTAGATAAGGTTAATTTGGTCATAAAATAATTTAGATCCGAATATTATTACAGAAATGTCATGCTTATTTTTAAGAAAAGCATCTCATGAGGTGCTTATTTTTAAGAAGAGAGAGGTTGTAAAAAAAAGCACAAGCACTAATACTTGTATTACGCAAAATACTCATTTTATTTTAAAAGGTGCTTATAAGCACTATTAGAATCAAAAGCACCTCGCGCAAAACAAGCCTTTAGTCTAAATTAGGTTAGTTTTAAATATATAGAAAGTTAAAAAAAAATCAACCTAGCCGAATTTTTCTTAATTGGGCCCAGGACCCCTGGGCAGCCGCATTACCGCACCGCGTGCCCAGGCCAAATGCAGGGTGGATGGTGGTGCCTAGGTGGCCACCTTCTCGAACACTACAATATCATGCAATGAAAAGGAACACTTGCTATTTTACAGCTGTCTCTGAACATATTAATACATGAAATGCTGTTTATATAATTATATGTCAATTTTGTTCCTGTTAAATTTTCAGGCCACTGTTAGAGAAAGTATCTGGAGATCCTTGGAGCAGGATATGGTTCCATCACTGTCGGCTGTGAAGTCTAACTGGCTGGAGTCACAATCAAAGGCTTTACCAAAAATTGCCAAAGAGTCGGATGTTTGTGTGGGTGGAGGTATGCAAATGAGATACTATTATTTTGATTTGACTGGTGAGGGAATCTACTCCTGAGGAGATATCATTACCATAATTCAAATGGCACTTAGAATACAAAATAGTCTTTTCATATGTGGTCACTGTGATTATGGAAATAGAGTATGCGAGGGAATATGCCCCTTGACGCTTGCCTGATTATTATGGATAAAAATAGCTCTTCGTGAGCAATTTTTTATAATATGAATATTTGAATCAAATTAAGTTGGAATTCTCTCCTTAAAATTGCCTCATATTATATGTTGCCAATTATTGAGGCAACTATGTGATTGTTGTCGCTTGTTGTGTTGTGAACACATGAAAGGCGATGGACGAAAATTTAGGTTACCTAGAGTTGGTTGTTGAATTGGGTCTTTCCAGCACTTTATAGCGCTGCTGCTGGCACTCCGTAATTCAACCAGCCAACTTAATTCTTGTGCAAATAGGAATCCACTTGCCAAACAATTTTCTTAACATAATCGAAGGCCAGTGAAGCAAGAACTCGAGCGCTACATCATTTGGACTTCTTGTGTACTAGATTCAATTCACTTCGTGTTCTATAAATAGATTAAGAAAAATCCTCTCTGCTTCTTCATTCCCTTCTTCTCTGTAAGGGTTACTAGACCGCATTTTGAAATCCTCTGGAGAAGTTATTGGCGATTCTTGTTCTTCAGTATATTTGTTTCGATTAAAATCTCCTTTATGGTTGCATGGAAGGGATTTTCATTTCTTGTGATATACAGTCGCCATTAGCGGTTGTAATTTTTACTGTTTCATGGTAGAATTTTTTTGTTCTGTGTTAGTGCAGTTTATGCTTTCCTTATGCTGTTATTTATCATCCATGTTCACATCATCACTTTTATCCACTCGCTTGGCTCAAATCATTTTGCGGATACCCAATGAACACTAGTTCATTTTGCGGTTTCCAGATGTGCATAACATGCATAGCCATGGCGTTTTACAGAATTCCTTCCTTTGCCCTTCCCCACTCGCCCACTCACCCCCTCTCCTCTTATAAGTCGCACTTGTTTTGTCCAGTGTTGAATTGGGCCTTGGGGTGCCACTATCTGTAATCCAAACCAAGCACAGCACTTCGGCCATATGATATGAGAATGCTTTCAAGTTGAAATTTGATTTTCCAAGATCACTGGTCAAATGTGTGATTTTCATATAGCTACAGATATCATATTGTTCGCTGTGACGTTGTGTCTATTTCCATTAATTAACGAGTCAGTATAACGGCTAACTGAAATGGTATATTTTCACCAAGATAACCTTGACCTAGTGATATGAGTGTGGGTGGTTGTGTGACCTCATGGGTTCGAATCTTGGTACCACCAAAAAAATATATATATATTTAAAAAAAATGATATATTTTCCGTTATCATTGTTGTTGATATCTGCAATCTGTTCATCTGGTGTTTCTGTTCAATGATTTCCAGAGGCAATCAGGGTAGAACTTGGCTTTCAAAATCCTCTTCAGATTCCGTTATCTGTCTCAAATGTTTCCTTGATATGCAAGCACGCTGCACAGCATGATAATACTGAACCAGGTCATACTTGGCTTCTAGTTTTGCTATTGTACTTAATCATTGAGTTGATACTAATCTTTAGCGTCCATTCATAATTTTAGCTTTCAATAATCTGATTTAACATCGTTTGAAATATACAGACACAAGTGGTTCTGTTTCCAATTATCAGAGTGACGAGGAATTAACTACTGATTCAATTAGTGGTTATGCCTCGAGCATTTTATACTTTGGAACAACCTTTTTTTTAGCAAAGTACTTTGGAACAACCTTATTTTTCCTTCTTTTCGCACATATAACTAGACTTTAAGTGTTGCTCTCCAAGTTGCAGGGAGTTCGGCTCAGACATATCTTTATTCACTTTATCAGAAATTGATATTTCTATGGGAGGAGGTGAAACCATTTTTCATATGAAACTGATATTTCATATCCTTGCTTTGTTGGTGACCGACCTGTCATTCAAGCTTTTTCCACCCAAAAATCAGCAAATTTTATCTTAGATAATTTCTCTGCATCACTTAAAACCTACTTATGTTTTAAGAGTTCACTCGCAAGACTGATGAAGGGAAACGCTAGCACACCTAATGACTTAGTATTTTTCTTGCACGGTAACAACATTAGATCTTTCTTTCTTTCTGCTAAGGTTCAGCTAACAGTTACTCCCACAATAGAGGGTACTCTGAAATGTACTGATTTGTCTTTTTGCACGTGGTGCTTATCCGGGAGTAGCTTATTTTTTAGGTTGATTTCTTACTGAAATTTAATTTTCTCAGTTATGCTATAATTTGCTCAATATGCAGAGCCAACCCTGGCTTGAGGGTGTCATCGAAAACTAACCTAAGTCAGTTTACACCCGGGATCTCCGCAGTCTGATCTTGGAGTTGAGGAACCCATCTAAAATATCAGTGAAGGTGTTTTTCTTTTTCTTCTTTCGTTGTTAAGTTCCTGTTTGGTTTCAGCTTGTGAAATTTCTCAACCTGCTTTATCGAAAAGAAATGCCTTGACAGCTCTTCAATAGTTTGGAGCAGTGGTTTAGTGTTTGCAGGTGTACTGGTGGTGGTTGATTTCTTCACTTGGGTCATCTGAATCTGTTCTATTACCAATGTTCTTTGTTCATCGTTGTCACCCTTGGCCTTAAAGAGAATCTGACATTTTTTATCCGTTGATGTGTATCATAATCATGGTCCATGTTCTTCTGATTTTTTCTTCAATTTAACATCTTTTGTTTAGTCTACGATGCTTTCATTTTTCTGATCATTGTGATTTCGCTAAATCTTTTACTTCTGTATTTGATTAAAAGCACGAGAGGAAGGTAAACTGGCGTGTATGTTAACCCAGACGGGTTAGCCTAGTGGTGGAGAACTTCCACTTAAGTGCAAGAGGTGGGGTGGGGGGTCGAATCCCACTAGTTCTTCCAGATTGCAAGAGTTCCTTGTCCTTCCAGATTGCAAGAGTTCCTTGTTCGTCTGGATATTGTTAACAGAACAAAATCCAATGGTTTTCAGATTCATCAATTATCATGTGTTGGAGATCAGTGGGATATAGCATTGCTCCAACCTGTTGATTCAATCCTTTCATCAGAATTTTTAAATATTGAAATAGTATTTTGTTAATATTGGGAGGAAAGTGTACAACACAAGGTGTCCATAGAAAGTGGACAATGAACCGATTACCGGTTCCCACAAACAAGTGGTTAGGGGAGACTCCCCTTGCAGACAGCCTAATGCACCTGGGTTGAAGTTTCTGATCATAAGCACATTTACATAAATAACACTGTTTGCACGGTAACCTTGCTTCTGTTGGTAGTTATCTTATTGTTGTACTATTCTCACATTATTTTTAGCTGTTAAACTTCTGTCCTTCAAAATATTTCTGCATTGTCACACTTCAGAATCGTAGAACACAAGGTATTCCCCGAGCTAAGATTTCATCAATGCCAAGAGCTACGGATATCAGACTTCACGACGGTGATTCCATGGGTTATTTTGATACATCGATTTCACCTTTCATTCATTTTCATCATTATGAAAGACGGAAACAAGAGAGGATCAGGTTTGGTAATTTTAGCCTTTGCCTGTAGCCAGAACTTACTGTTAACATTTGTTTCCTTCTTACTTCCATATACCCTTTGTTTGTACTAAATGCACTCTGGATTAACCCTTGCTGTAAGTATTTGCAAATAATAGTTATATAGTGTTTTAAGAGCTCAAGCTTAAGTTTTAAGTTCAATTGGGGAACCAGTGTTGGGGGAGGACCTCTATGGCGCACTACTTTTTTGCATCCCATAAGCACAGAAACACACACCAATGTTGGTGTGTGTGTGTGAGCTTATGGGCCCCACTCTCAATAATGTGAAAGAGGGGTGCGAGCGCACTGTTTTCAAGCGGTGCGCTATATCACTTTTGTGTTAGGTTTAGTAGCAGGGATGAGTGAGATATAGTTGGATGAGATTTAGTGGGATGGAAAAAGATATCCGGCGTTTAGTACGCAGTATTATTTAGAATTTTAGGGGTGTATGATTAACTGAAAAAACTCCAATTATCCCCAAATACCATAGGTTTAGAAAAGAAACTTAATCCATCAAAATTCACTTTTTTCGGGTCAATCCGGAAAATATTTTCCAAACTGTCCTGGTTACTAAACACAAGATATAGTGGGATAATTTTTCAAAATCCCACCATATCCTGACTACTAAACTGAGCCTTTGTGTTGGGGATGGGCGGCTAGTGTGAGGCTTAGTTGGACATTAGTTGACAACGTTGAATGCACTTCGTTAAAACAATTATGGAACAATGGTTTATAAATTATAATCTTCCTCTCTGTTGAGGTTAGAGAGGGAACGCCTGCGTTTGTTTGTTTACAAAGCAATTTATCTCCATACTTCCAGTAGAATAGGAAAACTGATTACTGAACTCTGCACATAATTTGGGCAGTTAAAGTCTGATACATATGATTGGAGAATGTATACCTTGTTTAAATTTCAATCTAATGTTGTAATCTAAGTTTATTGACATTTATGGAAGGCACCTTGCAAATAAAATTGAAATGCAACAAACTTGGAAACCCCCCTTAGAAAATTGATAAGGCAGGGATTGAAAACCTGATACATAGCTCGTTCCTTGCAGTTTGGATCCCGGACTCTGTCGTTAGGTGTGCAACGTATTGTGTTTCTATAGTTAGTTTTTGAGTGGGAGGATAGGTAAAAAGTGTTTTTTCATATGCCGAATCTATGTTGCCGAATAAATGTTTATGGTGCCAAATAACATATCCGACGGCTGAAAATAGTTTTCGACATTATAAGTATTTATTCGGCACCATAGGTTCGGCATGTGAAAAACATTCCAAGTAAAAATGGTAAGTAAAAGATAACGATCTCTTTAATTTGAGAACTTGTAACTGAGGCTCATGCCTATCTTTAATTTGAGAACTTGTAACTGAGGCTCATGCCTGCCAGTTTCATTAGCTTCTTTGATAATTAACATGAATAATTTCATTTTTGTTGAGTTAATTTATGAAATCTCTGTTAATTATCTTTGGGATGCGCCGGGACTAGGGGTGTCGGTCGGTCGGTAAACCTACCAACCGACAGTTTACCGTTACCGACCGAAATATGTCGGTAACGGCTAAACGGTTACCGTTACCGCTACCACTGGATTTCGGTAACCGTTACCGGCGGTAGCGGTAGCGGTCGGTCGGTAACCATCGGTTACCGACCAGTATTTACATTATTTTTTTTAATTTTAACAAGTGTTTTAAGTTTAATACATGTCTGAAATGTCTCAAAAAAACAAAAGAGAGATGCCATAATCTCAAATACATGTCCATGACCATGATGTCTCAGTCTAAATGCGCTTTAAATGATTTAAGTGAGTTGATAATGTTATCCGGATCAGCCTGGATTGCCTTTGGCTGTATGACATACTACAGAAGCTTGAAAAATACATCCTATTCCCCATTGTCATATTGTAAAATGAGATTAGCAACCAAACCAGTATAGTCCTTTATTTGCATTCTAAGGGAAATTGTATCCGGGAATACATAGATGCATAAAATACTCAAACTACTACAAGATACATAATACGTGAATAAAAGAAAAACATTGGAAAGGCTATGAAATTGATGGCTTTATATCAACAATGAATGTGCAGTGTACAACCAGAAATATCAGAATGGCAAGTAAGGATTACATGATTATCAGTTCTTGGTAAAGGTAACAGATAAGGCTTGTTAGTTACCTATATCAAACTGTTATTAAATGACTTGGGAGTCTGAAATACATGCAACCATTGACTTGCCCACACTATCAAACCAGACATTGAGGTTTCCATCTTTTGCCAATATAAATCCTCATATTGGCCCATGTCAAGATTATAGTTTCGAATTTTTGGAAGATACTGGCCCATATTAAGGATTAGCAAAAATATCAATTTTTTTTAAAATTATCAATGTCGGTAAAACCGATGGTACCGTCGGTTTTACCGACTACCGACCGAAAATGGTCGGTAACGATAAATTCGTACCGCTACCGATAGCGAGTCGGTAACCGAGTCGGTCGGTTACTGACAAGATCGGTATCGGTATACAGCCCTATACACACGTTGGAGAACAACTTTAATTACACGAATAAATATTCAGAATCTTGGATAGCAAAGCAAGAGGATCATATCACAGTTCACACTCATGGGAGAAAGTCACTGGGCTTCTTGCTCCACAATATACTGGCAGAGATGATAAACCTAGGCATAAGCATGAGAGAAATCCGTCTCCATTCTCCAATCCATATTGCCAGATGTAAAATACAAAACTAAAGCACAAGTAAACCTAACTATTCATGGATTAAGCAAACAAATCAGGGAGAGCCAAGGCAACCTTGCATTGATTCAGAAAAAATGAATCAAGCAATTCTTATTCCACACCTGAAGCAGAAAAATTGAAAGCAGAAAAACTGAATATGTAAAAACGTAAAAAAAAAACAGGAATTTTTTTTAAATTATTGTCGGACTACCGACCGAAAATGATCGGTAACGTGAAAACCATACTGCTACCAATACCGGTAGCGGGTCGGTATCTGTATACCGATACCGATCGACAACCCTACCTGCAGGTGTGTTGCCTTCTCGTATCTGATGAATCCAAACCTTTTCCCCTATGCTATCATTCAGGATGAAGAGTAGACATCTTTGAGCGTCCCATATTTCTCAAAGAATGATGAACTCTACGTATAGGGGGTGAGTGGAGGATAATTTAGAACTTTTTTTCTGAATTTTTTGGAAAATGGTATAAGTCAAATTATTTAAGCATCCTTTTTACACCATTTTAGGATATCAGTATTCAATTAAGTGTTAAAAAATTAAGTCCAATATTTTATCTAATTGGTAATAACACCTCATACTAATAAAAAATGGATGTCAAGATCGTTGTCTTATCCATTCAATCGACTTTTTTATGACATTTATGAGGTTCAGTTTCCAATTTTTTTCCGGTGCTGAATCTATCATGTTGAATTTGTCGAAATCTATTATTGACCGTTGTATCTGTATTTTAACGGCCGAGATCATTTCACTTAAAATTTAAATGAAATGATATCGACCGTTGAAGTACAAATCCAACGACCAATAATAGATTTCGGCACCATAAGGTAAAATTCGGCACCATAGATTCGATATAAGAAAAAAATTCGTTCGGTCTCAACTCTCAGACCACCAGTAAATGTGGATTTTTCCAAAAAAAAAAAAAAAATTAACCCATCTCATTTTCACGTCACCCCAGTCTCCCCCCCCCCTTGACGATATGGAGAAATTAATTAGTCCATCAACTTGGACTTGGACGGTCCCGATTTCGACAGGCTCTCATCAAATTGGGTACCACCATACCATACCATACCCCCATTTCATTCTTGTATTTCATAATCCTTGAGAAAGGTGATTACTGATTAGTTGCAAATTCAAATGTCAAACTCTCATGGATATTAATGGCAACAAGTCGTTGGGAATAAATAACCATCTCTCGCTGTGGTGGTGCTGTCCTAATTAATGACTGAATCACTCATCATTACAGTGACAAAAACCAATTACCGGAGCCCGAGGGAAGTGCTGAGTCTGACGTATTCAACTATGATCGTATCGTAAGTTTGGTACAAGTTGAAATGAGAATTAATGTAATGCAATATGGTTTGACAAGTTGCTAAGTGGATCCGAGACCGCCGGAGTCTAGAGGTTGCCTAGGCGACTGACCAATCGCAAGACACATCCTACTTTTTAATCAACGAAATGAAAATATAATCCGGTTGAAATGCGACAATAAAATAGTAATCCATGGGGGAATTTTGAAAATTTTCTAATCCCAGACGATATATCCCGGACAAATCTCTTATATCCCGAATTTCAATTCTGACCATCCATTTATTGATCTGACTGCCATGAATGAATGATTTAATTTTTAAATACTGTTGATCCTGACCGTCAAATCAACAATAAATGACCATGATTAGAATTCAGGACGATCCGATATATACTATCCTTGATTAGAAAATTTATTAGGGGAATTATTGTTGGAAAATATATATATTTCATAAGGATTCCATTTAGTTGATGGAATAAAGAATGCTATGGAATTATATATATTGTATTTGAATGAATGAAAAATTGATACCCAAGAAAAACACAATATGTGTAAGAATATTTCAAATATGAGTAATATATATTATTAT
>JAOYMZ010042424.1:0-31232 GCA_025802335.1 Pinguicula primuliflora | reverse complement strand
AAATATCTTGCCGTATATGTGCCAAATAAATCAATTTTCCAACTAAATGTTGGTATCTGCTCTTGTCTGCCGGCTCTACTCCTTCCACTATTCCCAACCCATGATTGAGTACCATAGGTGTACCAGCTGGTCTACAATCCAACAACTCAGTCTCAGCAAGAAGGTCCATAATATATTTTCGCTGAGAAATATAAATTCTGTGTTTGTACCGCATCACCTCAATACCAAGAAAGTACTTTAGCATCCTCAGGTCCTTCATCCCAAATTCTTGGAATAAATTCCTTCCCATCTTTCCAATCTCATCAACATCATCTCTTGTAATGACCATGTCATCATCATAGATTATATGACATGTAATACCTTGGGCTCGTCGCTTTAGGAACAAAGTGTGATCTGAGTTACTCTGGATATATGCATATTTCTTCATAAAGACAGTGAACCTTCCAAACCAAGCTCTAGGTGACTGCTTCAACCCATATAATGCCTTCTTCAATCTGCACACCTCATGAGATCGAAATCTAGATGAAAAACCGGGTGGTGGAGCCATATATACCTCCTCAGATAGGTCACCATGTAGAAACGGGTTTTCCTATCAAACTGATGAAGATGCTAGTGCAGGTTGGCAGCTAATTAGAATAGAACTCGAGTAGTATCCAATTTGGTTACTTGGGAAAAAGTCTCTGAGTAGTCAACTCCATATATCTGAGTATACCCTTTTGCCACCAAACGAGCTTTGAATCTCTCAACCGTGTCATCTGCTTTTTTTATAGTAAAGACCCATCTACAACCAACAAGCTTCTTTCCCAGAGGCAAGTTACATATCTCCCATGTTTCACTTATCTTCAGAGCACTCATCTCTATTACCATAGCATCTTTGCACTCTGGAATCTGCAAGGCTTCTTTCTCATTACGAAGAAATTCCTCACTATAAACAGCAGTAGCAAATACACGAGCAGAAGCAGACATACTCCCCTTGACAATAGTTGTGATCGGATATCTCTTAGTCTTTGGATCATGTTCAGGTGTAAATTTCTTTCAGGGAAGAGTTCTTCTAGGCTTACCGAAACAGATTCGGTAAGCACAACAACACTATGTCGTTTGGTTTAAAAGGGTGGGTCCAACATTATTTTATTAAAAAAACGCAAATTTTCTATATAACACGACTCTGCCTACCGAATTTGTTTCGGTAGGCGGAGCATTTCTCTTCGGGGAATGCCCCAAGTAGATCTCTCTGTTAGGATACGAATAGGAGTAACAAGGCACTAAGATCCTACATCATGGTGAGAGTCCACAATATCTAAATAATCGGCAAGCTCAGGTGATAGTGCACTTACCGGAGTATCCATCGAAGAAGATGCTTGAGGTTGCCCTGTTAGGTCTGACCGTACCATGCCAGCGCCGTGTTCCAGAGTGGGCTGTCCACCTGACTCTTGGATTGACTTAGGTAGTACTTGTGCGTGAGGCACATGAGATGATGTGAATGGAAGTAAGGACAAGGGAACTGATGGTGGTGCATGAGCCAAAACCAGGAAAGTTGGCAAGTTGCTGGAGGAATGACTCAACCACTCAAGGACGTCAACTTGTTCATATATCTCCCCCTAACTCCTTGAGTGAGTCGGTGTGTAATAGAAGTACTCTGTCTCAACGAAATCACAGTCTATGGTAACAAACATCCGACGGGTGAGATGATTATAGCATCGACACCCACTCTGAGACTACTCATACCCCACAAAGATATATTTCTCGGCACATGAGTCAAATTTCGACCTATTCCCTTTAGGCATGTGAACATACACTGAACACCCAAAGACACGCGGAGCGAGAGTTATAACTTCCTTGGCCATCCTTGGCAAAGAAACAAAGATTACGAGGACAGACCCGATTTTCAGGGACATGAGGGGGCCATATTTTTGTGCAAGATGCCATAGATAGATGTGGGGTGCAGCAACATCCAACTGAAAAAGGTTGCCGAAGTAAGGTAGCCCCCAAGGACCTGGTGGTTTGGAAGATACTTGATGCCTCTTGATTAATCGGAGTAGTATGAGAATCACCTCGGGGAGGATAAGGCAAAGGAGAAGGGGGAATCCCATTGTTTCATGTTGAATGATTTTGTTGTATATGGAAATAGAATGGTGGTCCTGGTATGGTATGAACCAGTAAATAAATATATGAACCGCAATATCGCATGGTGGTCTTGGTATGGTATGGTGTGGTGATAGATTGTAAACATATCATTGTTATTTAAGTTGGTTGATATTTATGTATGAAATCTATTTGATACATTCCATATCTAGGCTCGGATCTCGTGTGCGCAGGTGTGTGTGTGTGCGGATTAATTTTATTAGGAGTGGCATACCTGTATTAAAACCTTTAAACTTATGATAATTAATGGTAGACCACAATCCGATTTATATTAATTCATTGTAATTTGTCTAAACGATATGGTTGAAATTATTACACATGTTTTCTCCAAATCCGTCCTATTCCAATAGGACATGAAAAGGGTGCCAAATAGCAATAGTTGAAAAGTTATTCTTTATTTTTATTCTTTTTTTTGATAGATAAGTTATTTTTTTCGATTATTGAATCCTGAACCTCTTACACTTGAAATTCACATGTTCACCACTTGAGCTAACAGAATTTGATAAAAGTTATTCTTTATTAATCGGGTCCAAATTAATAAAAGCCTTGCATTATTGTTAGTTGGAAATTGGAATCCAATAATTCAATCTTTTTGACCATTTTTTTTGTGGCTAAAATAAAAAAGTAACACTCATGATGGAATATCTATATTGAAACAATGTCGAAATCGATTATTGAGTTAGGTTTTGAGGCTTCGCGGCCAAAAAATCTAAAACTTTATTAAATAATTATTTTAAGAGCGACAAACTTAAGTCTAACCTTAAACAGTGTTTTGAGCATACAAATTAAAATTTAGAACCAGTTCCGACATTATTTTGATACGAGAATTCCAAAATCGATCTTACTTTTTTATTTTGGCAACCAGAAAGTGTCCGAAAAGTTTGGGTAACCAAATTCGATAGCCAAACTTCTGTGTACACCTATACTAATTCTAATTTCATGAATCACATAATTTCTGCACATGATACTTTGTATGGATCAATCATAACACTCACAACACAGAGTCATTTATTCAACATTTCATAAAGTTGGTAAATCATGGCATACATTCTTGAAATGTTTAAGCAAATTATCATGGTAGAGCTCTTTTCACGGTAGGAATAATACACAAAGGCTTCTTTCTTGGAGCTGTTGCGCCAAATCCCTCTGTCATATCCATCTCACATGGCTTCATTCCAAGTGGTAATGTCCAATCAAAATGGTATAGAAGCATTGCCAGATGCAGTTGAGCACTAATCATAGCAGAGTTAATGCCGGGGCATATCCTCCTTCCTGCACCAAAAGGAATATATTCGAATCTGGTGCCCTTATAATCCATCATACTATCAAGAAACCTTTCGGGTTGGAAGCTGTCTGGATTTTTCCAGTAGAAGAGCATGTCATTTTCCTTAACAGCACTTCCAAGTGCGGATCTTGAGAGCATGTCATTTTCCTCAACAGCACTCCCTGCACCAAAAGGAATATATTCGAAACTTGTGCCTTTATATTCCATTATACTATCAAGAAACCTTTCGGGTTGGAAGATTTCTGGGTTTTTCCAGTACGAGGGGTCGTTGCTGATAGCCCATGCATTCACAAAGACTTTGGTATCAACTAGTATTTCATATCCATTGATGTCACATTTCTGGATACACAGTCTAGGAACCAATAAAGGAAGTGGTGGATGAAGCCTCAATGTTTCCTTGATCACACAATTCAAGTACTCAAGCCCATCTATCTCCAATTCATCAACGTAACCCTTGGGATCAAAAGTTTGCCTCACTTCTTGTTGTGCCTTCTCAAGGATATCCGGTTTTTTCAGCTAGTGCCCATGTCACCAGTACGGCTGTTGTCTCACTCCCACCCACAAATAAATCCTATTTTCACATATAATATGAGGAGATCAAACAATAATTTAGTTGTGAGCTTAATAATTACATATAGATAAATTCTAATTCGTCAATGTTATTGTGCTCAGAGGGTGGTGTCGTGTTATTCTAATCTGATTCATTCATCAGATAATATGACGACTGAAATTCGATTTATCACTTAAAATAACTTAAATGGTCCATTTAATGTGACTCATAAGATTGAGTTGAATTGTATCGTGATAATAGCTTTGATGTTGTCTGTGGTTAAAGTTAACTCGCTTCCTTCATCTTAATGTTTGAGAAGAATATCTACAATATCTTCATGCTTTTCCTTCTCCTTGTCTGTGCTATTGGCTACTCTGTGCTCCTGTATGACATTCCCAACAATGATATCAAGTTGATCATGATATTTCTGTAGCTTCCTCCTTGTTGTGCTCAGCCTTTTCAGCAATCTCGAGGATGGAAACGTATCAGCCATGTCAAAGCCTGATGCCGACTGGAAAAAACCGCTGAAGAGGGAGAAGAGCATGTCATTTTCCTTTATCGCACTTCCAAGTGCGGATCTTGAAATAATTTCAAAGTTAGAAGTGCTGATTTTCTCCGTAATATTTATGGGGGATCCCTCCTTCGAGGCTACCCATTTCATGGTACTCACCGCGACTTGCGCTCTTATATGCCTGAATGATTGGACCCTTTTCGGTGTAAAAAGCTTCACCACGCAGATTTTTTTCATATTTCTCCAGTATTCGCCGTAGGGAGCCCAGACTACGTCCGTGCTATCGTAGGCAATGATCTCCGTGACTGAAAAGGACGGTCTTGATGCGAAGGATAGATCGTGAGTTTCATCACCTGCTTCGCGAGTTCTGGTGAGGAAACCACGACGACGGAGAGCTGTCCTAACTTGAGATGCATTAACGGCTCGTGTTTCAGGGCGAGACGATGCAGCGCCCGATGGGGGAGTTGGCCGATAAGATTGTGAAGGTTCCCGATCAATGGCAACGTCCGTGGACCCGGAGGAAGATTGGGAGTTTGCTTGCTTGATGTGTTGAATAGGAGGGAACGGAAAACGATGAAGACAACAGAAGAAAGAAACAAAGAGATGAGCAACGGATCAAGCTCCATGCGATACATCGGAAAAAGATTTCTGCTTTATTATTTTTTTCTCCAAGTGCGATGATGTTAATAAAAAAAAGTGTCTCCAATCTATTTTTTTGTAGTGTTTACTCGTACTCACACTTAAAAGACTCATGGCAAAAATCGCCGGGCAACGAATGCGAATGTGATGGATGCCCACCATAATAAAGGGGAGTGGTACATGATACAGAAATTTGGATTTTTTAAATCTTAAATAAACATGATAGGGAGGTGCATGCTAGTCCACACTTCTTAATACTTATACAAGGACAAATATATGGCTATTTCTCTTACACATCGGAATATCTATCAAACGACATATGTTCACAAACTCCTTAAACTCACCTATCTCCTCCATGTTTACCACGGAAGATGATATGGGAAGTGAAAATTTGGGTAAGAAAAGCACAGGAACACCACTTGGCAGCATACAATAGGTTATGGAGTGACCCCACAATTAATGGTCTTCCAATAATGTGTTATCATGTGCTTTTCTTGTTGTTTTCCTTCCCATATTTTCCTTCCCCTTATCATTTTCCATTTACCACTGATGTACCCCTTCTCTCCTCTCTTGACAACACCGCATTGAAATCCCCAAACACACACCACCTATCTCCTTGATAGTTAATGATCCTCTCCGAAATCTCCCCCCTTCCCTGGGTGGTACTGTATATCCAACTCGTAGTTTTTTATTAACTCCATCCATCTTCTTTGACGTAGGTTGAGTTCTTTCTGCGTGAATATATATCAGAGGCTCATATGATCAGTTTATAATGTGCATCGGGTCCTGTAAAGATAGTGCCTCTAGATTTTTAATGCGAACATAGCACCTTCATGCCAGGTGCAGATTTATCCCACAACCTAAACCCTTTAACAACTTTTTGATAACCAAGAAAAATACATTTCACAAACTAGGATCTAGTTTTCTAAGTGTGCCTGCTCTCCCAATAATTCATTGGGCATAAGCATATTTATATAGTTGCTATGAAGTTAATCCATCGTGTATCAATTCATTGTCATGACTATTTTTGAAAAGCAAATGTGCCACAAAACAATGATCGCCAGCAAAACAGAGTTCTTTCCTTGATTTTCCGGCGTCAGTTGCATCCCCCTCTCACATTACAGTCTCCAGTGAGGTGGTTGCATCCTAGGTGACTTTGGCTGGAGTATCCAGAGGCTTTTGTTAGGGGGCGGAAGCAAGAAGATTTTTGCAAAAGAAATTTCTATTCCTAATTCCTCTTCTTTCATTCTGGGAGAGAATGCACACACTCTCACATAGGGTCCATACACACCAATATTGGTGGGGGAGGCTCACATGCTCCACGTTCACACGCTCCACGCTCACACGCTCCACGCTCACACGCTCCACGCTCACACGCTCCACGCTCACACGCTCCACGCTCACACGCTCACACGCTCCACGCTCACACGCTCACTCGCTAACACGCTCCACGCTCACACGCTCCATGCTCACACACTCGCATGCTTCACGCTCACACGCTCACATACTCACACACTACCACTCTCTATGCTCAAATGCTGCACGCTGCACGCTCACACTCTCACACGCTCACACACTAACAATCTCTATGCTCAAATGTTGCACGCTGCACGCTCACACACACACACACATGCCCACTCCCGCCGATGAAATCACGTGGCCTAGAAATGCAACTTCCCTAATCCAAAATTCGCACTTGCTCTCTTCAATCACGTACGCTATCCTCAGCCCTGGAATCTATAAATATTGGATAAAACGTATCCATGACTAATTGTTGAGCAAATTTCTTGTGGTGATATCCTTAACACACCCTAGTGACTAGGGATGCCTAGGTGGCCTAGGCGACCACCTTCTCGAACAGAGGGTATACCCTAAACCCTAAATGTGGAGCATTTGAGCATGTGGGCATGTGAGCGTGTGAGCGTGGAGCGTGTAAGCATTTGAGCATGGAGCGTGTGAGCATGGAGCGTGTGAGCGTTTGAGTGTGTGGTGTCAGAGCATGGACGAGTGGGCGTGTGTGGAGATAACACCTGAAATTCTAAAGAAGGCACCTTTCCCACAAAGACTGCTCAAGCCAATATTAGAGCAGTAGTACAAACTTTTTTTGGAGGTGTTTAAAAAGTTGGAAATAAATATTCCCTTTGTTGAATCCTTAGATAAGATGTTTACATTTGCAAAGTTTATGAAAGATATCCTCAATCACAAGAGGAGAGTAGACGATGAAGGCACTATTTCCCTCACTGTTGGCCAAGGCAAAAAAAGTTATTTTTTATTAAAAAAATACCTGAACCTTAAATTAAAAATAGTGATTAATATTATGCCAGCGAACTACCCTATAAACTCTAAAATTTATGGACCCTAAATAAACCCTAAACCCTAAATAAATCCTAAACCCTAATAACCCTAAACCTTAATAAAAATGGTTATTAATATTACGGCGGCTTCGCCGCCTAAAAAATAAAACCCTACCCTATAAACCCTAACCCTGAAATAAACCCTAAACCCTATAATCTATAGACCCTAAACCCTAAATAAACCTTAAACCCTAAAATAACCCAAAACTCTAATAAAAATGGTAATTAATATTACGGCGACTTCGCCGCCGAAAAAATAAAACCCTACCCTATAAACCCTAAACTCTAAACCTAAACCTAAACCTAAACCCTAAAATCTATAGACCCTAAATTAATGAACCCTAAATCATATATAAAGCCTTTAAACCCTAAAATAATTCTAAACCCAACCAATATACTAGAAATGAAGGTCAGAGTCAGAGTCGGTTGAACATTAGAATTATTCGTCTTCTTTGTTTTTAAATTAAAATTCTTATTTTAATGGCAAAAATAAATTAATTAAGTATTGATCCATACAGGTATGGACAATACTTGTATGGACAGCTAACTTTTTCCCATAATAAATGCAACCATGGTGGAACTGTTCACGGCACCCGCGGACCGATTTTGGCGAGCACAAGGATTTTCAAGACCAGTCAGGGGCTAGTTTTTATATTTCTAAGGCTCAGCTCGGGGTGAATATTATTCTTAGGTCCGCCCTTGCATATAAAATTTGATAGACACCTTATACTTAGTATTAGGATAATAACATTTGTATATTATTTCTTGACGATAAATTATAACGCACATCGTTATCGAAATTGTTATCATTGTTGAAAAATTAATTTGTCAAGGATCAAAATTTTTATGCACCGGTTGGATTTTGGCGTCCTCATTGCTGATAATTTTGTTTCATTTTTTCCCTTAGGGTCAAGTAGTCTTTAATTAGGGATTAGAAATCCGTCGCCTGAATCGAGCCGGAACATGAAATTTGATCCTTGATGAATGATGTATCAATTTTCCATCGATAGTGTCAATTACAAAAACACTATTAATATGTGATCGAAATTTAAAGTATGTCAAATTTTAGAGTCAATAAATAATGTATAAATAGATTGTTCTTGTTAGAAGCCTCATACATATCGCAAGGATTTGATTCCAAATCCTCAGAATCCTACTTTTCTTCTATATGTCGTAAAACAAAATTGTACATTGTAGAATTGAAAAATACAATTGATTTCCCTCCAAATTCTCTGAAACTGATGGTATCCGTGTGGGGATTTGGAAGCAACATAATGATTTAGACACCTTGCATATTATTTTTTGACGATCAATTTTAACGCACTTTAAAATAGGATAAATTGGATAAATAATTTTCGCGAAAATCATATTTCGAACTGTAAACTCCTATTTTATTTTTTATTTATTTTTATTGTTCTTTTACTTAAAAGGCATTAAATAAAAAGAAATAAAAGAATTAAAATATTAAACCGTCTTAATACCTTCTAATCAAGTCACAGCTGTAAGACTTTTTTTACTGTATCATCTCTGACGGGGAAAAAACCTAGAGTTTAAAAGTTCAAACCATGGATGGCGCCGTCGCAGCCTTAGCCGATTCAGTTATCGCCCTTCCCGACCTTATTGTCGTCTCATTCATCGACTTCCGTGCCATCGTCACCTTTGCAACTGCCTTTGCCTCCGAAGCCACGCACCTCATCGCCCTATGCAACTATATTGCCGAACCAGGCGGTTTGAATCCAATGCAGCCCTCGATGCCGCACTCGACGACATTATCGCGACGACTGATGCCTTTGACTTTATAACCGCTGAACACCATGACTCCGCATGGTCCGACAGGTTCAGTCTGGATAATCTCGACATCACTCATGCAGACCGAATTACCACCGTCTTTTGGAACTTAGCACCCAACTTTGCTGCTTTTGCCTCTAAACTTCGCCCGATCAAATTCTTTGACGTTGCCTCTAACTTTGCACTTAAGGCTGAATTACTTGGAGGGTGAGCCATACGCGTTGCCATCAACTACCCTATTATAGAAGTTAACGTGTTGGACCTAATAGTTGTCTTGCGTGAACGCTTCAATGGAACAGTGGAAGGTGATGCCGATCAACATTACGGTTAGTTTGTCTCGTCTAACAATATGCTGCCATGATTACCGGAGTAATCATATCCCAGATGCTTATGGAAATTAAATAGGAAGAATCTAGTCTAGAATGTTGATGATGATTTGGTTCATCTAGTCTCGACTATCCGGGTTAAGAATGAATGTACTATCGGGTTCCGAACGAATATACTACCGGGTTCAGAATGAATGTACTACCGGGTTCAAAACAAATGGATTGTTTTGATTTTTGAAATAAAAGTCCTCACCGACTCAGTCATTCGTAGTGACATCAACCACCGTATGATGAACGTAAACGTGTTAGGCCGAATAACTACCTATCTCATGCACGAACGCATCAATGGGACAGTGGATGATGATGCCAAAACAGTCGAGGTCGTCCAGCAATTCATGATGATGTCTTCGCCTCAGATCCTTTCCAATCCAATCCATCCCATCATCCCAGAACATGAAACGATGCACAGAAATCATGAAAAAACTTAAAGGGATGCTTCATTACATTGGTAAATTATGAATAAAATACATCATATCAATCTGTTCATCAATTTTATTAATAATATAATGTCAACAGTTAGTTACAAATATCGCTGCTAAAGAAACTGAAAGAGATGCTTCATACATTGTTAAATTGGCACAAAGACTATACTAATAATCGTCATCGACTTGGATGATTTGTGTATCCTACTTTGCGTTGTCATCTTGTTACAGCTTGGAGAAGAGTTGCAACTACAGTTATCGAAGGCAACATGTGGCAACAGTAGGTTCAAAGCACTCCATTAGAGGCAAAACCTTATCCTAGAAGACACACCAACACCACTTCACTGGTAAAAGTGAGGGGGGGGGGAGCAGAATCCAAGAAGGAAGAGATGTTGACAACCATATTATGAATAAATGAGGAGTAGGGTTTCAGGTTTGTTGCCTCTATTTATAGGAACATAAATTGTCATAATTGCATCGTTCCAGCTGTTCAACATCACAAGAGATTAGAGAGTATGAAAATGGTAAACACGTGCAGATTATGAAATGACTACAAGCACAGCTTTTAAAAAGACTACACGCGCAGTCTTTGATTAATGCAGCATCTGGCATATGTCTCCGAGAAATGAACCAGAATGTGAGGTCTAGGGCCCATAAATTATATCTGGGTTAACCACGTATTGTCGAGGTGGAATCAATATTCGTGCTACGTAAAGTGGGACACAAGTAGTGGCGGATGCTGGAGGTCTGACTAGGGAGTGCATTTCACATAGGATGCAGATCCTGAGGGTATCTGGGGTCTAAATAGGAGGTGCGAGGGAGTGTATGTCCAAGAAAAAAAATTTATGGGGTGCAAAAAAATTTAGGGGGTGCAGTTGCACCCCTTCTGACACCCCAAGCGTCCGCCACTGGATACAACTGATGTTGCGCTTATTAATGGATAGTTGGAGCACGAATGGTTCAACTGGTTAACCGTGTCGGATTGCGCTCATTTCGACTTAAGTGTGTTCGTTCCGACTAGGCTATTCTTCTCATCGTGTATGTAATGAAATTTTAATATTTTATAAATAAGAATTTACCAAATACATGATGCAATTAACTAAAATATAAGTTACTCTCCACCGCTGAGATACAAACGAATCCAACACCATATCACAGGAATTGTAGAACAAGTACTAATTTGCAGGAGTACCAAGAACCATAATCTGACCCTTCATATCTTCAATTTTTCCTCTACGGTGGAAGGAATATGACGCACTTTAAATGGATTAGGTGAACAAAAAATCCATTGAGATGTGAAATATGTGGTCACATACTTGGACAAGGATAATCCATTGAGGGCAAGAAGGAAAGGGTCACTTTATCCCGAAGACACACCAACATCAATTCACTTGTACAAGTTGGGGATTAATTGGTAGAAGGCAGCTGGTTTGTCTTTTGGGATAAAGATAAATGCACAAAAAGATATGGTGTGCCTTATTCTAGCTAGAACCATGTTGTGAATGAAGAGTAAGTTTCTTGTTGTTGTTGCATCTATTTATAGGGACTGAAATTAGCATAATTACATCGTGGATGTGGTATCCAGCTGTTCAATATCACAACAGAAGATGAAAAGACGCGCTCTTTAGGGTTTAGGGTTTAACAATGACGAGAAATATGTGACTGAACGTGGTGTACCCGAATAAGTTAGTCGGGCCCTAAATCCTAGAGGCTAGAACTTTGATAAGAACTATGCGACTTGACGTGGTATACCCGAATTTAGTCGGTCCCTGAACCCTAGAGGCTAGAACAATGATGAGAACAACGCGATTCGACGTGATGTACCCAAATACGTTAGTCGGGCCCTATACCCCAGAGGCTAGAACAATTTCGACAACTATATGACTAGTCGTGGTGTACCCAATTACATCAGTGGGGCCCCATACCCTAGATTCATAAACAACCAGGATTCAATAATTATTCCTAAACAAGATGTCGTTTCTTTGTTTTGTGACATTCAGAGTGCCTTGCACCTTGTAAGGAATCCAGCATTTCATTCAAGGACCAAACACATAAGGGTTCAGTATCACTTCGTTCGTAAGAAAGTGGAAGAAGGTACAGTGGATATGCAGAAAGTTCATACGAAAGAGAACCTAATAGATTACATGACAAATGCGATCAATACAGACAAATTTATTTGGTGTCATTGCTCGTGTGGCCTAGCAGAAACGTAAGTAGCGGGAGTGGCAGGGTAGAAAGAATGGTGTGAAGACTGATTGATGATTAATCAAATCTTCAAGTGGGAGATTGTCGGCAAGAAAATTAAAATAGTGTCGGCAAGAAAGGAAAAAATGAGCAATAAATGCAAGTTTGAAATGAATGAGAAAAGCTGTCCTCAAGGAAGAAAAACGTGAGACGGTGCAGCGTTTAGTAGTTCACACTACTATTGTCACGCAGTTTTTCTCCTATAAAACGATATTCTCCTTCATTTGTTAGATCATCACAAAGTCTTCAAATCTCATTACACTGAGAAATACTAGAGAGAAAAAATAGAAAGCTTGAGTGTTTATCATTTAAAAATCAATAATTATTCCTAAATTCGTTTTCCTGGCTTATAACTAATCACTCTTAAGTCTTTACCCCATTCATTATGTCACAACTCTATTCTTTGCATGTAATTGCACTATGTAAGATTCATTCATTTCCAAGTCAAGATATTTCTACTAGGAATACAATGAAGTCTTTTTGTTCACAACAGTCGACTTGTATGAGAATATATTCTTATCTCACGTAGTGCGTCTAAAATATGTGATATTGACACACATATCATTATGTCATCCTCCAACACAATTTACTTTTATATTAATCAATATATATTAATTATTAGGATATTTTTATTTTAAAAGTTAATCTGTTAACCCGAATAGTGTCGTGGTGCTTACGACTACTATCGTGAATAATGCGACTACACACGGTTAACCCAGTTATAGCATTTGGTCCGATCACCCTACTTTCTTAACTATCGACGACCTTTCTGAATTTTCCCATACACATAACCCAAATAGCTGAGTCATTGTACACACGTCATGCATTACAGGAAAGACTACACACGGTGAAACCAGATACATCAGTCAGGTCCTATAGCCAAATAATGAATGACGATCTGTGTTCTTTTTTTCGTTAACGTAAACTTTGATAGTGACGTCGTTCATTTCTCGGTGAATGCAGTAAATGCGACTACACATGGTGAAACCAATGTCAACGTTCGGTGCCCGACAATAACCTTGTAACCCACCAAAAGGTCCAAAGTACAGAAACGAGTTTCATACCCCTAACATCATCGAACAAAGAATGTTGTTCCATCCCCTTCGCGCTTCGCATGCCTTATCTATCCCCCCGCTGGCGGGTAGGAGTTTCTCTATGTGATTCGCTACGCTTGCTTGCCTCTATCGGCAGACTCTATTTCCTGGCGGTTAGGTTAGCGAAACTTTTCCGATAGCCTTAAGTCCTCTTCTCTGGATATTGAACTAAGTGTTCCTCCCGAGTCTCATCATTTATCTGACATATCTGTCTCCATGGATATTTCTATGCAGCAAGATGATGCTATACCGGTGAAGGAGATCTCAATGACTCTTGTTAGGGTACTACCACCTCGGAGTACCTGTGGTATTGCAGCAAAGAGATACTCTCGAGATCACATTCTAAGGAAAAAGCAATTTCCATTGGCTAATCTCTTTAGGGGGAGGGAGTCCGAGTTGGCTAAAGCTTTTATCACTTGCTTATACAAAGAAGAGATTCCTCGAAACATGAAGTAAGCTATTACTATTCTAGCATGGAGAGAAACGATGGAGGTTGAAATGAGAGCTTTGAAACAAAATGATACATGATAAATATGTCAGTTACTTGATGGACAGCGAGCAGTTGGTTGCAAATGGGTATTCAGCATTAAGAGGAGAGCTAATGGATCTGTTGAGCGGTATAAAGCATGGCTCATAGCTAAGGATTATCCCAAACTTACGGGATTGACTATTGTGAGATTTTTTCCCCCATGGCTAAGATCAACATTATTCGGGTGTTGTTCTCAATTGCAGTCAACGGAGACTGACCCCTATACCATTTAGATGTGAAGAATGTCTTCCTACATGGAGATTTGGAGGAAGAAGTATATGCGGAAAGACCTGAGGAGTTCTTACATGACTTTCAACCTAGGGATGTGTGCAAGTTGAGGAAGGCTCTTTATGGCCTGAAGCCATCCCCGAATATGTGGTTTGGTAAATTCACTCTTGCAATGAAGAAATATGGATATGCACAGAGCAATTCAAGCCACACTTTATTCATACATAGAAGAGTTGGAAAGATCACTTGCCTCATCATATATGGGTCCGTTTATTGCATGTGTTAGTATTTGATTACGAGCGTTATTGCATTTTTAATGCTCGTAATCAAACTGATTAACCTGTTTACTGTTCGTTTGATTTGGAGAGTTAAACAAGGTACAACTCTCGAAATCAGGCCAAAAATATCGGTGGGTGAATACGGAGAGTTATTTCAATCCCCAAAAACACGACTGATTGAGGGCGCTATGGATTGGCTGAAACCTCAAAAGACTAAAATACCCTTCTCCTTCCATCAAAATTACAAACACACCTCATATATATACCATTTGAACCTACCAAATCATACAATTCATGATCGCGAAGAAAGAACGCCGAACCTTAGCTTTGGAAATTCATCTTCAAGACTTGACGATTCAATGGATTTTATTGCAGATATTCTCGATTCTTCTTTGTTGGTACGTTTTTCTTCGCATTTCATGGCTCGTTTTTGGATTATCTTGTTCTAATTTTGTGGGTTGTAATTGGTCTGTCGCGATTTCGTTTTTGTATTATCTTGTTCTAATTTCGTGGGTCGTAATTGGTCTGTCGCGATTTCGTTTTCGGATTATCTTGTTCTAATTTCGTGGGTTGTAATTGGTGTGTCGCGATTTCGTTTTTGGATTTTGTTACGACTGGATAATGAGGCGAAAAATCAGTTCGACTACGTTGTGCTTCAGTGAGTTTGATTTTGTGTGCGGATTTAGTTTTCTTTAATGAATTATTCAGTGAGTTCGATTTGGTGTGCGGATTCAGTGAGTTCGATTTTCTTCCAGACGTCTATTGTTTTTTCCGACTTCTATTACTCTGTTTTTTCTTTAATTACTCTGTTTTTTTACGACTTCTATTGTTTTTTCCAGACGTCTGATAAACAAAAGGATTTTCGAGGAGTCTTGACTATACTTTCAATCTTAGACTCACTTGACCATGTCCAAAAATTAGAAGGTCAACGTGTGTGTCGCTCGGACGGTATTAGGTATAGTTTAATTCAGCGAATACCTAAACAAGTTGAATACTTGAACAAGCTGTGTTTAGGAAATGATATTGACTGTTTTGACAACCTTCGTATGACAAAGGAAGCATTCTACCGTCTTTGCACTGTTCTTCGTGTTAGGCAGATGGTTTGTGATGATGTGTAAGTTAGTGCAGAAGAGAAAATTGCAATGTTACTTAAGATAGTAGGTCACAACCAATGGTTAGGTATGATTTTAATAGGTCAACCCGCACTATATTTAAATCTTTTCACGAGATCTTAAACGCAGTAGTCAAACTCAAGCTATTTGTTCAACCTGTTTCCGTACCTGAGGATTCGACTGATGAGCGTTGGGGTATGTTCCCGATAAGGATTGTAGCTAGCTAACCTGTTCATTATAATGTTCATCCTGTTCATTTTATTATTTAACCTGTTCATTATATGGTTCGACTGATGTGTTTACATATTTGGCAGGGTTGTCTGGGGGCTCCGAACGGTTCATATGTCCCCGTGCATATACCAAATAAGAAAATACCACGCTTCAGGACGAGGAAGAGCCAAATAGCTGTCAACGTCCTAGGTGTATGTAACCGCAATAGGCATTTTGTATACGTTCTATCCGGATGGGAGGGGTCAACTACTGATGCACGAGTATTAAATGGATTTGTTTTCAAGCTACTTCGTGGCTCGCTTAATGGTATGTTATGTTTTTTAGGCACTTACTATCTTGTGGGTAATGGGTACATGAATCGCGAGGGTTTTTTGGTTCCCTATCTCGTACATGTTACCATCTGCGGGAGTGGGCTACTGGGAATCAAGCTCAACAAAATGCGATTGGGTACTTCAATCTGAAGCACTCCAAAGCCTAGAATGTGATTGAGCGGATGTTTGGCATCCTAAAGTGTCGCTGGGCAGTGTTGAGGTCCCCGATGTACTACAGCGTACGTTGTCAAATAAAGGTGATATATGTTTGTGCTATACTTTATAACTTTCTTAAATATAATCAACACCATGACCTTCTGGAGGAGTTTGAGGATGAACCAATCACTTTGAGTCAGAGCCCTACAGATTTCCCTACTGAATATGTTGTGATGTTTGAACCATCTCCTGCATGGACACAGAATCGTGATGAAATGGCCACCTCCATGTTTGCAAGATATAGAAATATGGCCCAGGGAGAGGATTCATGAACTTGGTTTAAACTTTCTGCTTGTTTTTCTGGAGTTTGCAACATTGTTTATGCTGTCTTATTTTTCGAGTGTATGACATTGATGACAGTTGATGTTTTCGAGTGTATTTGATCACATTGCTTATGCTTATGTTTACTGTGTTTGATATAGGTCTAATTGCTGGATCCAGTGTATACAGCGTGAAGGTTATTTTAGACATTACACGTTCATTTAACTGTTTAATCAACCTAAATCCACTTCGAAGTAAACACGCGAAACCATAACTCTTCAAATCAAAATCAAACTGAAGATTGTGTTTACTACGTTTGATGTTGATACCGGTAATGCTCCAAATCAAAATCAAACTCGCAACATTAAATCTGTAGTAAACGGACCCTAAGAGTATAAGCGACTTATATTTACTATATGCACAATGACAAGAGACATATGTCGTAGTAGGCCGAGTGAAGCAAAGTGGATCCTAAGCATAATAGGGTGAAGTAGAATCTGCGATGATATCTTCATGCCGGGGATGCTGATTAGTTGGTGATATGGTATAGGGTATTTTTTGTAAATATACATGTACTAGCGTTATATAAATATTCTAAAATGTAAACCTACTTTAGTAGTAATAATTAAAATCACTGCTGGCTCCCGTGGCTATAGACACATTACCGTAATCAGACAAATCTTGCATTCTTCTTTGTTTGGCTTACTGTTTCGATTGCTTACCATAATTGTTGCACAATAACGCAACAATTGGTATCGGAGCACATAATATGATGTATGAGATATCTTCTGCAAAATTCAACATGGTTAAGTTCAACGGAGTTGGAAATTTTCGAATCGTAGCATAGGAGGGTAAAGGATCTGTTAGTGTAGTAGGGCATGATGAATGAGTTATTAGTAAAACAAACGAAATGAATGGACAATACAAATTGGGAATATTGGAAGTGAAGAAAATGGCAACTATCAGTTTTTGTCTGGCTGACGTGATGTATCACGTCATGGATGAGGATTCACTGATAAAGTTTGGTTGAAATTAGAAACTTGGCATTGTCCAAATTATTTACGAACAATAGCAGAAACTATATGCTCTTAAGATGTCTGAGGGCACAGATCTGGGCCAACACATTAACATATTCAATCAGATCATAAACGATCTAAAGTAAGTTGATATGAAGTTCCAAGATGCACTCAATGTTATTGATGTTGGAAAACTATACATTTCTTAGAGATTCCACTTAAACTTCGCAAAAAGGCTAAAGATGAAATATAAACTTTTACGAAATGAGAGATGGAAACCATGAGACATGAAGAAGGAAAATGACATACAGTCCCCAATATCATCTTTGTGACCTCGAAGAGACTACAATGCATATCATGAAAGATTACCATAGAAGCAGGCTAGTGTGGAATGAGATGCGACTGGACTACCCAGAATACTTCTTGATTGAGGTAAATCCACTTAATTGGATTAGATTAAATCTAGCACATAAGCTAATGATGGAATGAATAGCAACTTGATCTATAAGGTTTGCCTTGGCATGCTAGACCCTCTGGACACCAAGAAATGACGAAATCTTCAAGGACACCAAGACTGCGACAACCAGTCTGCCAGCCAGGATACAGGTAATGGTTAAGGAAACTGAGAAAAAGGATTCAAGGACTAGAAATATTAGACTATGCTCGCAAGAATCGTAGCTGGAAAGGGACGATCAGAGACCCCCTAGCCGAATGCACACCGAGGTGGACGGGCGAGAAAGGGTAAGTGTGCGCTGACGCATCAGACGGACTGAACAATTGACAGATGGATGCTGCACATTGATGAAGGATGGAGCTGTCGCAACTAAGACCAATCCTGTAGGGATAGGGGGAATCCTAAAGGACCCACAAGGCCGACCAAATCTGAGCTTCACGACAAGAATTGGGAAATATGAAGCAATCAAAGCGGAACTCTGGGTGGTACTAAAAGGACTACAATTCTCACAAGAAAAGGAATCAAAAGGACTGCTTCTCATATGCTAAAATTGTGGTGGAATGGTTAAATCAAAAGATGGCGAGAAATCCCTCAATGCTAATAGCTCGCATCAATAAACTAAAGAGAGATTTCCAGTTGATCTCATTCCAGTATATCCCGAGAGAGAGGAGAATAGAGAAGGCTACACACTAGCAAAAGGGAGTATGGCATACTGCAACTGGGAGATGCACACATTCAACCAAGAAGTACTATGATTATCAGAAACACAAAGCAATGGCGGGAGTAGGAATTTTTATACCGGAGGAGTGCTATAGTGCACCACTATTAAGCACTCCAATCACACCGCTTGTGCTTCGGAGCACATGCACATTAGTGTGTGTGTGTCCACCCACAGGCGGTGTGGCGCACCGCATTGGATCACTTTATACTGAGGGCATTGGTGTGACCCTTTTGACACCTTATTTTTCAATATCAATAAATAAAATGTTGTACAATACATCATATGACATTGTGATTGAAAGTACACATATTTTATTTATGCATTACACATATTTATGTATAATTAGTTGTACAATATATTGTACAAAAATAATTTATGCGCATTAATCTTTTAATATAATCTTCAACTACAAGCAAAAGTTGTAGGGAGCGGCTGCACGACTACATAATTTTTTACATATTTATACATACATTTATAATTTCGACTACTATCATCGTCTACACCCGAAATTGGATACACTAATAGAAAGCATATACATAGTAGGTAAAAAGACCATGCTTCGATGTGGTTCTGGTAACTCTGTCACCAGAAATTTCTAAATCATAATCAAAGACTATTTTAACCTAAGAGAAAATCTATCAAAGTGTGACGTCTACGGATCACATCACCTAAAATATGCTGTAGGCCCATAGGATTTGACATGAAGGCGCTCAAACCTTATTCTAGAGATGATCAAACAGATCCATAGGGCGGATATACCCGGGATCCTAACCGAGCATATCTCAGTTCTTACTCTATTTATAGACTCGATAATCGGGTCACAGGTCCACTCTCGGACCCAAGGGTCAAGTCGAGGTTTCACCCCTTACCCGGGACCATATCTGGTTGCCCTTAATTGTTTTTAAAAAAAATTGTGGCTACTAGGATTGAACCTGTAACTACAAGAATTGACATAATTTTAAATAACAACTAAACTATTTGTGCCTACTTATTAATAGTTTTATATTTTAACATGTTATTCAATATGTAAAATTTAACTTAACAAAGCAACTTTTAAATTTTAAATTAGTTAAAATTTTCAAGTTGGTTCATAAATGTTCTTGAGTTATATTTTGATAATATTTGATAATAATGTACAGATTAATTAATTAAATATTTCTTAATTCTAAGTATTTTATAATGTTCTTAATTTTAAGTTAATTAAATGAAGTAATTTTAATTCCAAAATAATTAAATGAACTAACATTCAAAATTTTAACTTAAATTTAAAATATAGTATATAATGTACACTTTCTTATTAGGTATATTATATATATAACTTCTCATTCTTATTTTTCACCAAATATTTTTTAATTTCTCCCTACTCCTTAAGGTCAAAGCTCCTACTATTTATTTGAAATTAGTACTCTTTAATTGACTCAACTTAAGTTTTCAAGTTCAAGATTCAAATAATGAGGCAAATAAAAGATATTTATAAATTATTATTTTTTGTATATATTTTGTAATTTAAACTAGTATAGTTTAAGAGTAATATTGGGGTGTACAGTCTTATATGTACAGCTAAAAGTACAACTCATATTTGCCATCAATCATCGTCAAAATTGGTTGCACCATTAAAAAGGCCATGCATAAGGGATCTAAAGCCTCATGTTTTGGTACAGTCTCGGCAACTTCATCGCCAGAAATTTTAAAAATTCTATTAAGGACTACTTAACCCAAGGAAAAAGTGTTTTAGAACATGGAGCTTTTGATCTCTTATGCATGAGAACATGGAGCTTTTGATCTCTTATGCATGACCTTTTCAATGGAGCAATCAATTTTAACGACGGGTGGTGACAAGTATAGGTTATACTTTTAGCTGTACATATGAAAATTCTGGTATAGTGTAATATTATGTTTGTAATTTAAAATTAATTTCAATTTAATTTATTTACAAATATATGTTCATACAAAATAATTGTGGATCAAAAAGCTCAACTCATTCTAACCAGTTCTGCTCTGACACTCAAGAATGTCGGAGGGTCGGGTCGTGAGTCTAGCAACATACCCTTTGACCTGTTGGATACAAGTAATGGGTATGATGTTTGACCCTAAGATCGGCTAGTATTCCCTGCCTGAAATTTGATCACCTCGACATTATTCTGAGCGGGCGAGCTCCCATGAGGCCACCCCTCCACCTTGTAGAACAGTATTTTCTTTAAAGAAAGTCAATGCTGAAGCCAAACACAACTATAGGGCAATAACAGTACAGTAATGCTTGTGCGTTGTGCCACATACTGCTCAAATTAATTTCATAGCTAACCTCAGGAGTTGATACGATCTAACTTATTATATAAGACTAACAACAAGGGGTGGGAAATTTCCCTCATCCATGTGGGACTAACCATGTGGAAAGAGAGTGGAAATATATTATAATCAATTAAAATATATTATAATATATTAAAATATAATATAATATATTAAAATATATAAAATAAATTAAAATATAGAGAGTCAAATATGGAGGATAGATTAGAGAGAGAAAATATAAGTTTAGAAAAGATGAGTTGGAATAAGAGAAAAGTGAATTGATGTGATACGTATACGTAAAAAAGAAAAATGGATAACTACAACAAAACCCTGTTTCCATGATCGGGAGTTGGGACAGGACCGCAGTACGACATAGCTGATCTAAAATTGCAAGGGAGGTGATTTTGATCCCATCTACCAAGAGCACCATTACACAACAAAGATATATTTTTTTTTTTACACAACTAAGAATTCAATTCAGTTATTTTCCATTTCGCAAACTCCTGGTGTGCAAGTTCAGGATCCACTCCAGGACCTAATCTTGCAAATTCCTCGACGATCCTCACCAAAAGAATCACGAATAGACTGAATCATAGCGCACACTTCAGGAATTCGACCGAGTTCCCCATCCTGCTCCTGATGGATCCAGTAAGGGGTACCAGAATGAGTTGCGATTGCTTCACAGGATACAAAGTTATAGGAAAACAAGTGTCGTTGTTGACCAGAATGATACCAATTCAGTCAGACGCTCTTCAATGCTACCGCAATTTCCATCCCCAGGCATAAATATTCGTCTATAAGCTGCCCGCAGACTCTTTATCTAGGATAAAACAAGTAATGTCAGTCATCAGATTAGATAAAAGAATGAAGCATCATAATTAGCTACTATTTTTAGATTGACAACAGTGGCGCTCAATCAATTACTCAGTTTTTTTTTTGGAATAGGCAAAGATATTGAACCCTGTAACTCCACATTGGAAGGTATCCAACTCACCAGTTGAGCTATTTGGGTTTGATCAATCAATTACTCGTGTATCCGAATTGATTTCACAGTCTTAATGAACAAAAGGTCTTAAACTATGGAGGTGCAATTGAATGCCAAAGTCAAAAGCAGGACAAACGAAAAGATTGTGATACAATAACAAACAAATGAATGGAAGCAACACGGGATCGGTTGTCAGCTAGATTCCTTGCCTCGGAGCATGCCAAGAATGTAGTTAAATGTAACAAACCTGTATGACAGAAAATCTTTTACGCCTCAAACCTTCTAGATTCAACCCACGTAGTTCAGCTCTTTCGCCAGACACCATGGTGTATTTTGGCACATCTTGTGAAACCTTCATTAGGAAGAGTCAGTCACAGGCAATAAGGAACATTTCCTCTGGAAAACAGCAGTATCCAAACGCAAAAATAAAATTAATAGATGAAATACTGAGGTATTGAACCAGAAAAATAGGACTTCCGCAACTGAGTTCCCACTATCGAAGAATCTCATTTCCTATTGAAAGCGGAAAGAAAAAGACAGAAAAGAGTGGAAGGAAATGGAGCTGATCCAACTAACACCTCCTGTCAGCCAAAGCCAACAGAAAGACAGGAGGTGCCCAAATCACCCCGGTTCTAATAGTCATGCGCTGGCCCAATGCACAACATAGTTTCACAGGGTGTCCCATCTGATGGCCCTGGACTCTGTTATCAAAATTCTATGATTCACGATTTGAATCTTACAATTCAATTCGATTATAAAGGTCATCGATTCAAAACTTATATATGAATCATTTATGCTCATATGATGTCTAAATCTTACGATTCACTACGACTCGGGATGTGAATTTTACGATTCACGATTCGAATGTCAATGCCAAACTTTAATAATAATTTATTTATAATATTTTTATTACAAAATATTTATTTTAGTATATCTAAAATTATGACCGAATCTTTACGATTCACGATTCGATTTACGATTCAAAAATAGATCATTTCAATTCACGATTTGAATCCCAATTCGACAACTATGGCTCTCGGAGTGATCCGGTTGAGCAAAGAAGAAAAAATCGAATAATCATTCGAAAATAGAACCCCTTAAACATCCCTACAACAACTTGGCTATGAATCACTTGATTTATTATTTAATTTCTAGATTCTAAAAGCTTTAAGTTTGACCAATACGCAAGAGTAGATGCTGAACTAACAAATTTATGGATTCACATATTTTGCATGCAGCCTTCGAACAGGATTATCATGCAATGAGAAAAAAGAGGTACAATGGTAGGTGGAGATGCATCCAAAAGAAATGGCGCTAAGGAAAAATATATATATTATTATATAATTTGGTGACTGGCCCGACAGAACCTCATACATGATCAGACATGCCTAAACAGGGATGATTCCTACACAATAACCATTGAAATTAGTGTAAATGAGTTGGATTAACAAATACAGCCTTTTTTTACATATGAAGCTATAGAATACAGAGTTTCCACATAAGTTCAATACCAAAACAAAATTTGAAGGCACATTCTATGAGATTAGTGAACATTGCTAACGCATAGTCCTGACATGTTCTATCCCTCGAAATGGAATTAACTGACAAACAGAACAGTTCTGGAATTACTCAATCATGGCTTTGAATATTCACAAAAAGTGTCTTATTAAAGATGTTTCATATAGCCAATTAGTAGAGAGGTGAAAGAAACTAGCTCATAACAACCGAGAGAAGATAAGTGGAAACATTACCACTGACCCACCACCAATGAAAGAAAAAGAACCAATTTGACAGAACTGATGTATGGCTGTTGCTCCTGCTGTATGAACATAGTCCTGCAAGTGTATTACTAAACCATCTGCTCAATTGATAAAACAAAATGAGTATATTAGAAGGCCTCGAAAATAAAAGAAAAGGCAGTTAGGGTTCACCTCCAGAACAACATGGCCTGCCAACAGAGTATTATTGGCTAAAATATTGTTATTCCCCACTACGCAGTCATGGGCTATGTGACAAGATCCCATAATAAGATTGTTATCACCGATGATCTGTTAAGCCATAAAAGAGAGGTGGATATGGAAACAAATGACTTGGATATAAATGCTGGAAGATGGACCAAAGGTTATAAGACATACTGTTCTTTTATCTGGCATTGAGGATCGATGAACAGATGTATATTCTCTAATATCATTGTTGTCGCCAATCTCAAGGAAACACTCGTTGCCTGGCTATAATGATCAAATATATCACTTCAAAGACCGTCCTATATATTTCGAAGCACCTTTAACATAAAACAATCAATTGTATAGATTCTGGCAAAAATATGGGAAAATCAAGTCCCAGCAGCTCCAATACAGAAGGAAGATACCAGTCCTGATGCAGTAAACTATTACAGCAGTGCGATGAATTTCTAGAGAGAATACAAGATATGGTCTTACAGATAATACTATGCTAGAAAGAAACAAATTTCAAACCGGAAATATTCAACAGAAACCGAAGCCACTCCGGAGCTCAGTCTGGACAATAAATAGATATCCAGCAGATTATTACGAGACACATACTGGATAGTCGGTGAATCACCAAATATAAGAAAAAGCATCTCAATGATAGCCAATCCAATATTTCAGGGTAGAGAAAAAAATTGGTAAAATACAAGACAGAAAGATCACCAAATGTACACAGATATAGACATTTAATTATATTGCAGGCCAGAGGGTTCAGTTATTAGGTAAAAATACTGTAATTTGGGTTTCCGTTCGCTAAACAATAGTGTGTTAGAATAGCAAAAAGTTCTGGGTCATAATCACGAAAATAGTTGAGGACCAACATCTCAATCTCACTTTGACAGTAATTCATAAGAGAAACATGGTTTTTTTAGATTAACTTAATGATAAATGACTCATTCCAACTAGCCTAATCTTTTAAAATAAAATATTTAAAAATAATAATGATAAATTCTCCTTGAGAATAATACAACAGATATCTACAAAGAACCTTGTACTTCATATCTTGGCATTTAACTCCTACAACACAATGATGCCCAATAATATTGTTGTACCCAACAACCGTACGCCCTGGAATATCATCGCCAACCACAGCACCCCTGCAGGTGAAAAAATGGAAGAGTTCAACTATAGAATAGAAGAAATACAAATCGATAACTTAGT
Source organism: Pinguicula primuliflora (assembly GCA_025802335.1). Lineage (NCBI taxonomy): Eukaryota > Viridiplantae > Streptophyta > Magnoliopsida > Lamiales > Lentibulariaceae > Pinguicula > Pinguicula primuliflora. The sequence goes on along the minus strand of JAOYMZ010042424.1, from coordinate 6,019 downwards.
TTTAAGAGAGAGGAGATTAACCTTACATCATCAAGATGCAATTATCTCCTAATTCTGTATCTCCAGTAACATGGGTACCTGGGTATAACTGGCAACTGTTACCAAGTTTTGCAGTAGGGCCAACGGTACAAAAAGGGCCAATTGACACATCCTACAACAAAGAAATTTCAGAAAATTTCCCATTCTCAGAATGCTAAAAGTCGAAGAGAATTTTGGAAAAGGAATATTAGAAACTATCCTTATGTCAGAATACATAAAAGCTTGGGAGGTAAAAAATCATTGTCTGTTAATGTGTCATTTTATTAGTGTTATAGTCAAAACTCCAACAGCTATGCTTCATTTGGTCTGGCGATTCAGCCCGCGAACATAAAAATGGATGAGAAGTAATGCCAATACCTGACCTAAAACAGCATCCGGATGAACAATAGCGGATGGATGAATAAAACCGCGTCTTCCACATGCTTCCTTGAAACTCAATTTCTCTTCCACCTTAACATCTATAGACGAAATAAAAACATAAAATGTTGCGGTCAATTAGAGCTCCATACGCATATTATATCTACATTAATACGCATGTATTCAATGAAAAAATTGCTAGCTCTACTTGGAAGTGAAGCTGAATCGGAAAAGCATCTCCGGCGCAATCGTTGGGCGGCACGAGAGAATGGAGTGCGATATCTAAGCACTGAAGTCATCGGAATGTCAGAGATTTTGACTGTGAGACACAAATTTTTTTTGGTCAATTAAAAACTAAATGATCTCTCGGACCAGACCAGACACGACGTAAGGTTTACCAAAAATGTACCAAAAATGTACCAAAAAAAAATTCGTGAGACACAATATTTAAAGGGACATGTCCACCATAAAATTTTTGCTTTTGGCACAAAATGGAAGCTAATTTTTGAAAATGTCATATACCGATCTTTGGAAGACCAGTATCTAGAGGCACCGGTCTTTTAAAGACCAAGCGTAATTATCAAAGTTAATCACACGTAATTAAGAGTATACCGCTCATTCGAAGATCGCTAAAATACACCGATCATCCGAAGACCGGTATAATTTTTTTTTGTATTAAAGTTTTAATATATATTGATTTTAGTTTTTTTGTTAATTAATTGATATATATTTATAAGCGCGTAATATAAACAAATTAAATTTTAAAAACAACAAATATCAATAATTTTAGTCATCGAAATATGTCATCCAATATTCCTGATTATTTGCGGGCTCCATCCTGTCTTGTGGTGTGTTGTCAATGTCTAACGAAAAACTCGAGGATCGTATACCCTGAGTGCCTCGCGAACTACTCGGAGCTCGTATATCCTGAAAACTATTAGGTGCTGGCATCGGCTGAGTAGCTATCGGGGTACACTCGTAATACTGTTGCGGATCAGGCACACCTCGACCTCCAAGTCTGGATTGAAGAAATGATCTTAACTCCACTCCTGCACCTCGCCATTGCTTCTCCGTCACACAGTTTTCTACCATCTCACCAATCCGATTATACTATATACAATTAAAGAAAAAATTTATATTAATCGATCGAATAAATAAATAAATATTAAAAAGTGAAAAAATTAATATTACCGTCAAGTTAAGCAGTGAGGTATGGTCATATGGGACTCCCCTATCCGGTCTCGACAATAAAGAGCAGTAAAGTGGTCGGCGATGCCGATTATACCAGTCTGTATATGTCTCGTCCCATCTAACCTGCTGTGCCGGCATAGGTGGATCTCTAGTGACGTACTGGTTCCTCGAAGTCCACATCTCACGATACGAAGCAATCTGCGTCTTTCGACGCCTACTGCTTCTGGTCCCGTGGACCAACGTCTCGTAGATCCTTTGACTAGATCAGGAATTGGCTGGATGTATTCAAACTGATGTCGAACACGACTGGTGTGAACGAACTCTATAAAATCCATCCAAAATATAGGACCGCCGTAGTTCCAAAACAACTGGTCGGCCGGACTAATCAGAGACATGTCCGCTGAACTGTACGGAGTGAACACAAACTACACATAACATAGGAACCGTTAGAGATATAAATTAAAATATGAACGATCGAATTTTTTATTTAGATACGAAAACATCGAATTACGAACTTGCTCGGAACGCACATCATCCAATTGCATCCGTATCGTCCGAATCGAATGACTCTCCTGATCGACGCTCCTCAGCTTCCGGACGAATCTGACACCATAAACCTCGGGGAACTCCTCAACCCGGCGTCCAGTGTGACTCCCAAGTGACGTCCGCAGAATATTGGGGAAAATAGTAGGCAATCTCGAATATTCCCATACCTAAATAAGACGTATCGCGCCAGCCAACGACTTTGCCCCGTCCTTGTGAATGCTACAGAGATAATGATGGAGGTTACACAGCACGACGATCCCCCAGCTATATTGCCTAATGACCCCCAAGTCCTCCATCAAGCGGAAGATCCTCATAGGAATTTTGTTACCGGATGCCCAGTCACTATAAGATCAAGCACTGCTCTTATAATATTTCATAACAATTCCTAATAATTCATACCAATTTATAACAATTCATAACAATTTCATAATAATTCCTAATAATTCATAACAATTTCATAATAATTACTAATAATTCCTAATAATTCAAAACAATTTCATAATAATTCCTAACAATTCGTAACAATTTCATAATAATTCCTAATAATTCATAACAATTCCTAATAATTACTAATAATTCATAACAATTTCATAATAATTCATAACAATTCATAAAAATTTCATAACAATTCCTAATAATTTATAACAATTCATAACAATTCTTAATAATTCATAACAATTCCTAATAATTCATAACAATTCAAAACAACAACAATCCGTAAAAATTCAAAAAATTCAAAACTAATTGCAAGAGTTAAGCACCTCAATCTCCGTCGGAAGTTGCAGAAGAAGAAGAGATCGTCGTCGGAAAAAGAAGAGATCATTGCCGGAAGTTGGGGAAGAAGAAGAGATCGTCGCCGGAAGTTGGGAAGAAGAAGAGAGTCGCACAAATGTCGCCAACCGGTTTTAAGCGGTGATATAAAGTTTTTTTTACACCGATCTTCCGAAGATCGGTATTACGAAATATCGATCTTCGGATGATCGGTATTACGAATTACCGGTTTTCGGATGACCGGTATACTCTTAATTAAGTGTGATTAACTTTGTTAATTACGCTCGATCTGTGAAAGACCGGTGCTTTCAAATATCGATCTTCCAAAACCCGATGCTCAAAAATCGGTGTGTGACATTTTCAAAAATTAGTTTCTATTTTACAGCAAAAGCAAAAATTTTGGAAGCACGACACTAAACTATAAAAAAAAAAAAACAGACTTTTCTTCTTAAACTGGCCGTTCGTCTCTTCCGGCCGTTCCCTTCTCAAAACATCACCTGCGCCTGAAATTTATGCAGCATTCCGGGGATCTTTGCCAATCCGTTATAGAATATCCTCTTATCATACCACGGCTCCTGAAAGCTTCCCAGGTTCGCCACTGTATCGGGCGCAAGATAATTGCCACTGAAATTTCCAGATTCAAGGTTTTTGGTTTTGATTTTGTTAAGCGGAACAAAACAAGATGAGTGGGCTAATGAGGAACAAAGTGCAGCGGAAATTCAAAATGAGAGGTTATACACTCAAAATTGCAGCATTGTCGGAAGTATTGAGATTCATCACACGCTTCCACGAAGTGGAAGACGCAGCCATAGATTTCCTACTTGTTGAGCTACACAACCTTTCATGTAAGTTTGGTCATGTTGTGGCTATGGATTAAATTTTGTCCGGAAGATTACATTTGCTAGCTGATTGTTCCAGTGAAATCCTCCATACTGGATAAGGAAACGGTGCACAAAGTGGTCAGTCTTTTTCTGGAAGCAGATGCTGCAGCGGAGGACAGCCGGACGGACTGTGGTTTTGGCTCGGGTGCTTCTTCATTCAGAATAATCGATGCATTTGATTTCCCCAAATTTCGATATGATCCAATCAAGAAGCAGTTTAATAAGTATGCACTAAATTTTGTTTGATTTAAAGTTATCTCCTCAACCAAATATTTTTTGTTTTATGGTGGATTAGATTCTAAACTGGTTTCTTCCACAGGGACTTGGATTTTTCTCTTTTTGTTTGTTGTATTTTTTTTCTAGAATTTTTCTTGTTGAATATGAGTAGTGACTGTGGCAAACAACTTGGAAAATGTAATTTGACTCTCTTCCTCAGTTGATTCCAGCACGTGAGTTTTTAGTTAACACGTCCTTTTATCTCAATACTTGTGCAGGTTCACAGGTAAGCTTTCAGTTCATGGTGATGCTTCTGCAAAGGTCACGTTATACCATGATAGATTTCTCTTGGTGTCTCAAAGGCTTTCTAGAGACCCCTACTTCTCTAGGACTGTTTTTGATAGTGATACATCTGACTCCAGCAATTGCCAGGTACGGCCAGGTTCTCAGGAGTGAGGAAAAATATAAAACTGTTGTAATTTGCTCACTCCTCTATTGATCACCAATCCAAACACTAACAATCTTATAATTGAGAAATGCATTCTGCTTCTTTTTCAGATCTCCCAAATTCAGTCTCTGGTTGGGCAGACAGGAAAGCGATGGGTGATGGGTCTTATATCTCAGCTGGAGGATGGTCATTTTTTCTTGGAAGACTTGACTGCAGCTGTCGAAGTGGATCTGTCTAGTGCAATATCCTTAACTACACTAAATATCCTATTATCTTTATGCTTTGATGATTCTGAGTGGGCATTTTTTCTTTCTATACATTAATAATTTTTTCGTAATGGAATGGACTCGCAGTTTGATTTCTAGTTTCCTCATCTTCTTTATTTCTGTGCCTGTGTCTAGTGGAAGACTTACGTTCTAGAAACCATCTTTAGCTGGCTACAGTTCGATGACCAGATGAAAATATTATTTAATGTTGAATATGCGTGCAAAGCATAAGAAAAGTGTGTTGGTATTGTTTGTTGAATGGATATACACGAAGGCTTCAGTTTCCTTAAATTGAATTACAGTGTAACAACAGGTTTTTTCGTCGAGAACACCATAGTTTTAGCAGAAGGAGAGCTGAGTTTGGATGGTATCTTTCAGGTTTGTCTTTCTTTTGCTTTGGAGGCTTTTGATCATGAGAAGGCATATGTTTCAGTAAATTAATTATGTGCATAATGATCGTAGTTGTGAAATTTCGCTGGTACTTCTCTTTCTTACTTGGTTTGCTTATCTAACTCATGACGTACATAGTCCTGTAAATTGTTCACGAACATGAAGTGAATCACGTTTTTTGGACAGCTGGCATAGTTCAATGCCAAAGCACTATACATGTAGCTAGAAAGTAAGAAAAAATGGTTTAACGAGATTAGTGGAACAACTGTTCTAGTTAAATGCTATGTTGTCAGAATATTACGATTCAAGATTCGAATGAGCATCTATTCGAATCTTGTATATGAATCGTGTATTTTGTAAAAATGGTTAGGGTTTGCAACCAATGAAGCACAGCTGTTGGTTTTTTTTTCCCTCTCAGATCTATGATCATCCTATTGAAACTTAGTGATGGAACCTTTGAATTCTAAGAAGTACTTAAAATGAAACTTGCTAAGAGATATAACGTATATATTGTTCTAAAATTCTGACCTTTGTGCGTGGGGTTTCCCCAACTTCTGGCTATGAAACCTGATACTTGATTATTAAAAGCTGGCTGGAAACTGTGATATAGGTTAAAACATGTGGATTTCCTCCCTTGGAGGACCGAGGGAAGTCGAATGCAGCATTTGCAGGAATCGATTTTTTTGGTGGTGGTTCAGTTACAAAAGAGGAGACTGTATCCTTTGGCATTCTTACTATCAGCCGCAAATACGAAGTTTCTCCAGTTACTAATCTTGGATCAGATTCCTTGACACTTGTCTATAGCTGAGACTTGCGGAGCTTGAAAAAGGATCAGCGAATGACATGTTTGTTATACTTTCTGATGTTTGGTTGGACAATGAAGAAGTAATTACTCCACTTTTCTTAGTTATTTT
>JAOYMZ010042413.1:0-15057 GCA_025802335.1 Pinguicula primuliflora | reverse complement strand
CACCATACATGTCAATTGCAGATTCATACAGAAATTCAACTGGTATGAATGTAGGATAGTCAAGCCCTTTTTTTGCCTGTGAATCCGCCGCCAGATTTTCCTCTCGGAATATATTGAAACCAAATTCCAGGATGCTGTCTAACGGCAAGATGGATTCGGTGTACAATGGGAAATAAGTAAACATTCTCCTCTATTCCCAGTAATAGATTCAGAGCTTGAAGACAATCTGTCATGAGCTTAACATTGCGTAACTTCTTGTGTTCAATAAGCTCAATTCCATGCAGAATTGCTAACAATTCAGCAGCTGTTGCTGTACAATTGTCAAGTTTCCCAGCAATCCCAGTTATCCATTTTGCAGCAGAATCTCGTAGCACCAGACCGAAGGCTGCAGCTGATGTGCGATAGGATACCGCAGCATCAACATAGAGTAGGGATTCGAAGTTACCTGTAGCTGAAGCAATATTGATGGTGGCACAAACAGGTAGTCCTCGAAGTGCAACTGATTTTGTGTAGTGTTGAGCCGCAAGACTTGAGAAGATTTTTTGATTTTCAGCAAAACAAGCTTGAATACTGGTGCATAATCTGGTAGTTGTAACATATGTGTTTTGAAAAATTGCACCATTCCTTGCTGACCAAATTTTCCAAACTGCAATAGCAAAAAAATAGGCCAGTCAGTGTTAGGATGAGAAAACAGGAGGTTTACCTGGATCCAATCTTCACAGGAGTTTGTAGCCCAGAAATTGGGTGGTACAAAATGTGGATTGTTCTGCCAAATTTGCCTACTGAAAGGGCAATCTCTGAAAACATGGAGCAATGTTTCTGGGAAGTGACAGAGATGGCAGCTAGGAGAGGAGGTGATCCGTCTACGAAAACGTTCTGAATTTGTCCATAAACAATTACGGATCATCTTCCAAAGAAGCATCTTGATATTCTCCTGCAGTTTTAATGACCATAGGATATCCCATAACTTATTTTTTGGATTAAGATTAGGAGAAGTAATCATAGATATAGCTGAGGCAGTAGTGAATTTTCCTGTTGAAGTGCCTCGCCATGCTAGCTGATCCATACCACCATCAATAGAAGGAGGATGAAGTGAGATTATCTGATAAACTACCTGTTCTGGCAACCAATAACATAGTCTGGTGATATTCCATCCTGTTGATAAGAGACCAAAATCAGCAATGCTAATAGATAACATATTATTAGGGACAGGATAAAGAGCAAAAGAAATAAGAGGAACTGAGAAGGGTTTCCAAATATCCGTCCAAAAACGAATAGTAGAACCATTCCCAATTATCCAGGCACTTCCTTTTTTGATGAAGTCAATCATTTTTAGAACATTTCTCCAAATAAATGAGCCTTTAGGACGTTGTGTTTCTCTAATCAACTGTATCCCAGAGAATTGATATTTTGCCTGAAACACTGAATTCCATAATGTTTGACGCCCAGAAATAAGTTGCCAGGCAATCTTGGCTATGAGAGCACGATTAATATCTCGGCTTTTATTCAGACCAAGGCCACCACAGTTCTTAGGTTGACAGCATTCATCCCATCGTAAGAGAGATCTTCCCTGAATATAATCTGTACCACCCCAGATAAAGGAACGTATTTCCTTATCAATGGCATCACATATACCTAGAGGAAATAGAGAAGATTGCATTCGATAGATAGGCATAGCAGTTAAAATTGATTTGCTGAGAATAATTCTGCCTGCCATAGATATACATTGGGGATTCCATTTTCGTGCACGAGTCTTTATTTTGATGAGTTGAGTCTCATAAGTAGATTTGGTAATACGTCCCTGAATAAGAGACACTCCTAAATAAACCCCTAAATTGTGAACACGGTGAATGCCCAAAATGTTCTAAACTTCTAAAGCCAGCAATTCATCTACATTAGGAGAAGTCCATAGAACTGATTTGTTGATATTGATCATCTGTCCAGAGGATATGCCAAACAATTGCATTAACTGAACCACAAGTCTAGCCTGATCCGCAGCACATTCTAAGAAAAGTATGAGATCATCTGCAAAGAGTAAATGAGATACCGGAAACTTAGCTCTCCCGAAGGTCAGAGGTCTCCATTTCCCTGTATTCATAGCAAGATTAATACTATGTGATAATCGTGCCATACAAATAATAAATAAGTAAGGTGATACAGGGTCACCCTGACGAACTCCGCATTTGGGTGTGAATTCTGGTCCTCGATTGTTATCCCAATTCAGTTGAGTAGTACTAGTTGTAAGAGAAGCCATGATTACATCATTGAGATAATTAGGAATACCAGCATCAAGTAAGGATTCTAGTATGAATGACCATTCCATTTTATCGAAAGCTTTAGCTAAATCAATTTTTATGGCCATAAAACCCCGTTTCCCTCTTGTAGAACGCATAGAATGCAGAGCTTCTTGTGCAACCAATATATTCTCAGTTATATTCCTCCCTCGTATAAAGCTTGATTGATTTTCTGGAATAAGATGAGGCATAACCACTCTGAGCCGATTAGCAACAATCTTTGTAATGATCTTTGCACTGATATTTATCAAACTAATTGGTCTGAAGTGATCAAAAGATTCTGATTTAGGGATTTTAGGAACAAGAGAGATCATTCCTCGATTGGCATCAACTGGAAATGAACCTGAACTGAAAATCTGTTCAACAAAAGTAGAAAGGGATGAAGCTATTGAATTCCAATTTTTTTGATAAAAAACAGCTGTAAATCCATCAGGACTCGGAGCTTTATCTGAATCCATACTAAAAAGAGAAGCTTTTATCTCCTCCAGCTCAACTTTCTTGCGAAGCATAGTAATCTGAATCATAGATAAAGCAGGAAAGTGACCACGAGTCTCATAGGGTGGTGTAATCCTGATTTGCTGTGTATCAGAAGCATTAAAAATATTAATATATGAGGATGTAGCTTCTTGTAATAATAGGATCTGGTCAGAACTCCATCTTCTGGCACCCAGCTGTAAAACTCTTGGTCTGATAGATCTTTTCTTGTCCTTAAATCTTGAATGAAATAAGCGGCTATTCTTATTGCCCATGGTCACCCAATTACTTCTACCATTTTGTTTCCTCAATAATTCCTCATCAACTAACAGAGATTCATATTCAGTTCATAGCTTAAGCTCCAATTTGTGCATAGAATAAGGACTTCCAGATAGTTGAGCTTGCTGAATACCACCCAATCGCTTCAGTAGAATACGCTTCTTTTTAAAAGTATCACCATAGATATCATATTTCCATGATGGTAATACTTCATGCATAATATGAAGAGCTTCAAGTAATGGAAGGTCAAAACGCCAATGTGCTGCAAATCAGGAATGCCAAGCATTATGACTACACCAGGCATTCAAGAACTTGAAAAAAGATGGGGAAGAAAAACCAGAATTGGAATCAGTCAACTTTACCAATAAGGGGGAATGATCTGTACCCAAAAAAATATACGCATTCTTGATCAATTTGTAATCGTGCTACAATTGCAAGTTTTTAGCCCAAAAAACAGTACAAACTAGCGTTTTACTTTTCCGAAGCCCAAGTACGGATTTTAACATGTTTGTGAAAAAAATTCATCGGGCCTGAGCCCAATCCTATCCTTATTTTAAGAAAATAAGACAAAAATGAAGAATGCTTTGTTGATTTTGTCCCTTGGCTCCTCTCTCAACAAACGCCGTTTGTCTTGTTCTTCTTGTCCGCCACCAGCTTCCTCCACGCTGCAGTGATCTCCCTCTGCACCTCCACTGCCGTTTTCTTCACCACCGCCGGTTGATCCTCGTCCACGGCGCCGGTAGCGATCAGCTTCTCCGTCACCCGAGCCGGGAGCATGTCCAATTCACGCATCACTTTCTCGATGTCACAGACAAGCCTCCCGGCGAGGTTCCTCGAGAAGTCCTCACGGATAACGACTCGGAGCACTGTCACGTGCTGCGCGTCCGGCGGCATGGTGTATGCCGGAACGATCCATCCGAATCGTCGGAGCATGTCCGACACTTCGAACTCATTGTGGCGGCTGGTGTTCTTGAGGCTGAACGCCACCAGGGGAACCCCGTTATCCTTGGATACGATGTTGAACCGGCCCGTCCGCTCCAGACCTTCTTTCAGCACCATCGCGTGCTGTTGGCAGTTCTCCATTACGTTGCGATAACCCTGTTGCAAGTTTGCAGGGATGGTCAGCAAAAGAGTTCGTTCCGTTCCTCTACAATTCAGACACTCTTTCCAGTCCTGCTGTTGAGCTAATGAGAGTAATGAAGTAGGTCATTCATTACCTCGAAACCTAAGCGGATGAGTTGATAGTACTGAGCGATGATTTGGCTGGAACCTGGATTCAGAAATCAGAATCAACTCAAGTTCTACATATCAAAAAATCAGTATTCAAGAAAGCGCTGGACGAGCTCTCAAGGGATCCCTAGTCCGTAATTCAGCAGGGCGGAGCACGACTGCAAGGAAAAAATAAACTAGGTGGCATTTGTTACCTTTGGAGAAGTTAAGTGTGAAAGTTGGTTGATCTGCTCCCAGATAGTTTATGTGGAATATGAGCTCATCCGGCAAATCATCCTTGCTCCTCCATATGACCCACCCGACGCCAGCGTACACCAGACCATATTTGTGACCGCTCACGTTGATACTCTTCACCAGCGGCAGCCGGAAATCCCACTCAAGTTCCGGGTAAAGGAATGGGGCGATGAATCCACCGCTAGCTGCATCCACATGAATTGGTGTGTCCCATCTGCATTAACATGGTGCATCCATATTCCACATTCATTGTTGGAGAATGAAAACAATTGAAATTTGAACAGAGAGAGAGAGAGACTCTCACCCTGTTTCCTGATTCTTCTCGGCCAGCAGATCGTTTAACATCTTGACATCTTCGAACTCCCCATTGAGGGTCGATCCCAAGATTGCTGCAACGCAGATGGTGTTCTCGTCGACCATCTCGACCGCCTTTTCTGGATCCATCACGTAGTATCCATCGCTGAGTTTCACCTCTTTCAGTTCCACTTCGAAGTATCTGGCGAATTTCTCCCAACAGACTTGCACGTTTGCCCCAGTCACGATGTTGGGATTGTCCGTCGATTTTCCCGCGGCCTTCATCTTGTTCTGCCATCTCCTCTTAAAGGCGAGACCGGCGAGCATGATGGCCTCAGACGAGCCAACAGTGCCGACGCCAATGGCTTCCTCGCCGTCTCCCAAAGGTGCATTGAAAAGATGCGCGATCATGTTCACGCATCGGTTCTGATTTGCAGGGGGAAGTGGGAAAAAAATCATTGAACAAATCCAAATCCATCCTGCTCATATCAGATTTGACAAACAAGTGAAAACGGATTACTTGCCTGTAGCTCCGTCGTGACTGGATACTCATCCATGTCTACGTAGTTCTTGTTAATGCTTTCCATGATGAGCTTGTTGCACTCCGGCTCCATCCACGTCGTCACGAACGACGCAAGATTCAGCCGCGGATTGCCATCCAGCATCAGCTCGTCGTTGATGATCTGGTACGCCGCATCCTTCGGGATCGAATTCTCCGGTATCTTAAACCTAAGATAAAAACACAAAATTCAATCCAATAGAATCATGCAATGCAAATGTAGATCGGAGATCACAATTCTGTAATTCGAACGCTTGCCGCATTCTTACTTTGGTAGCGCGTCTCTGACGTATCTGGAAGCAAAAGTGGAGTGAATGGATGCATCCGCATTGGAGGAGGTCTTGGAGAGCGCCATGGAATACTTCTCTTCCTCCTGCTGCAAAAAAGTGGATCAGAGCTTGGAATTAGAAAGGAAGAAGAAGATGAAGAAGAGGAGATCAGAAGAGTCTCTCTGTTGAAGCTGCCACTCTCCCAAATAAAAAACTTGGTTTTGGTATCTCGAATCTGGGGAATGATGAAATAAAACTGTAAGTTATAACGACCAAATCAGATCTAAACTTGAAAACATGGAAATCATAAACCAATAATTGTGATGGGAAGGGCCGAAATTTGAGATCCTGAGTTGTGGATGGATTCATGTGAAAATCATACACGTAACTGATGAATTGCTAAACAATAGGATCCAAGAAATTCAAGTGTTATCAAACCCAATGTGGAGGTACGGGTTCGATATCTTTGGCTATCCAAACAAAAAAAAAGGATAGCAAGTGTTGATACCTGCATGCATTCAGGGGTGAAAGCCAGACAATCAGTTAATACTTCAGATGCATTTTGCTTGATCTCAACTTGTCTTCTGCTTATTTGCTAGCATGCTGTTGCAGCCTTGTATATCTGAAGAGATAAATAGGTCCAACAAGAAGTGGTTTCCATCTTCGAATCCAAGATTCGAAGATGTGAGAAAACGTTCTTCAGAGTTGAAACAGAACCAAACCTTGAAAGACTAGGAAGATGAAGCCTGTGTCTCACTCAAGCAAAACTCAAGCTGTTTCTGTACAGATTTGCAGATTCTACTTGGAACAACACAATATATATAGGAAGGGAAAAGAAGCCACTTCAGGAGTATGTTTTCTAATTATCTCATTCCGTGATTTCAAGCATCTATTCCACTTCAGTATCATATTTGCAATACATTTGGCACATCCGTAGCAAATTACTTATGCATGTAGATGTACTACCATTACTTACCTTTATGACCAGATGCCAGTACTCATCATCTCACACTTTATCATCTTGGATGATCATAGAAATGGATAAGGAGAGCTTCTTCAAGCTCCTTTAGATATTGTTACTATTGCTAAGAGTTGAATGATAATACTTTTGGCCCATATAAGGGCTTGGCCACTTGCCAATAGTTTAAAAGAAAACATACGAAATCGGTTGTCTTGAGACCTTCCGGTTGTCACTCTTAATATCATTTAGATGATTCCAGATGATTTGTTGATTAGGTTGGCCTATCTATCAATCTAATTATATTGAATAACGCCTTAGCATATGGCGATTCCTCATTCATATGTGGCACGCACAACCAAGGAAGTCTATTGCCCCTGGGAAATGGTAGGAATACTTCTCCCTTCAAATGATAAAACCCTTTCACAAGGCTATATCTTGAACTCGGGTTCCAGTTTAAAATGGCAAAGTAAAAACAACAAAGAACAGTGTTATGACAATTTCAGGCAAGTAAATACTATTTTGTTCAGTGTTTTTATTCGTACAATGATAGAGCACAACATGCAAAGAGCATCATTTTTCATAATACAGCTGCAGGAAAACTACTTCAAATTTACAAACAAAATTTTACGGTCATTCATAAACTGGATTGGAGGAGCAGAGTGTATAAAGAAGTCAACTGTCTTGGGAACTAGAATTAGCCTGTGTCAACTACATGCATCCATAATGTGTGTCATGTATGTATGTACTTTAAAGACAAAGTCAATGAAGAAGACGAAATGTTGGAGATAGCAGAGAAATGGAACTTACCAGGATGCAACAAAACAAAAATCAATTAGATAAGATAGGAATGAGAAAATGAATTATCATTTGAAAACTGATCATGGAATTGGGAGTTATTACAAGACTACTTATCACATCACGTCAAAATTGGATGTGAGACATGAGTAGTTTCTCTAACTATGATACATCCATGTAGTATCAACCAAATGAAAACAATCAGTTAGGCTGTAAAATCTTTACCCAGTAAATTGGTGTCTATGTTTCATTACTCTTTCAACGTAACTACACAAACCATCTCAAAAGACTAAGAAGATTGCTCTTAACCAAGTTCAACAAGATCACAGAAAACCTGAATACCTGAGTAATTGAACTCCTACGGCGACTTCTTTCCATCAGCATAGAGAAAACAAAACTTTTACTTAGGGCTTTTGATTTGATTTGATGAGTAAGGCATTCAGCATTATCTGAAGTGCTGAGTCATATACAACTTCATCATAATGCATTCCATCTGTTGTGCATTCAGCCCCACACAAATCACTCAACCAACGGATATCGAGTTTGAAAAGCGGCCCGCCATACTGACGCAAAAGCTTGCTTCCAGCAAGCTCATTCTCATAATAATCACACATTTCACTGGTCATTCTCTTCCTCTTCACCTCAGTACTCAACATTGATGTTATCAACTTCGGCATGCTGACCCAGAACAAATGTAATAAGTTGCTGTACTTAAGCTCGCTCAAGCCTCCCGCACTTCCATCCATATCTGAAGCAACTGGTAGAAGAGCTAGTACATTATCTCTTAGCACCCTCAAGGAAATACCATATTCAGATGAATTGCTAATATGCAACATATCCCATAACCCCGCCCCCATTACCATAACGTCCGGATAATTCTTACTTCTCCTAAACTGTGACATTAGTTCAGTCAGATTCTCGACATATGGAGCCCAAACAAAGTCCAATTTCACTCCCATCTCTTCCACCATCATGGAATAATTACTATGCCTCTTAAACAGATCGCGTCTTACCCTCTCCACGTTCTCTGATCCCAGCAATAACTGCAACAAGGAGACAGCCATTAACCTAATTTGAGAGTCCCCAGCAACAACTATCCATGACCCATTCAACAAATCCGATGCTTCCAATTTTCTCACCTTCTGAAACCCACATTCCGCAACCTGAGCTGACTCTATCCAATCCCATGACCTCTTACAACGAGATTCATCAGACATCATAAGTCTCTCATCACATTCTCTAGCACCGGTATACATGACACTATGAAGGAAAGTAATGCAAGAATCACGATACAGCGAAATTGGGGCAGGAATTACCTTTGTTGACGCAAGAATATCAGAAAATGAGGGGAAATAAGGCATCAGATGGACGCCCACTGCAAGGGTAATGAATAGGGCACAGCTGAAAAAAAGAATCTTGTTCCGGCTCAAATGCCAGCCCGCCATACCCATGGGAACGAAAAGAACCACACAGGCAGCAAACAGTCCCAACTGGACGGCCCCTATCATTTCTTCCCCTCTACGCGTTCGACAAGATCTCTGCTTTTTTGCATCTAGGATTCGGAATTGGGTCCGAACATATAAGTTCTCTTGCTTCCTTCGATGTGAGGGTTTTAGAGTGTGCGTGATGCGGACCGTGCAACTCGTAGCAATACAGCTGCGCGGCTTTGATGTGGATGCCTAGTATCTGTATGAAGGGGTGAATTACAAGGCAGAAATGGAACGGCTAAACGAGCACGTTTACTCCTTGGAATGGAATGTTGGTGGTTATGGCGGTTCGAAATTGGTAAATATGCTCGATCTGGGACCGTTGAAACATAGTTATGATTCGGTTAATGGATTGCCACTTTTCTTAATCACACACTTACCTATATGACCCATGAGATAGGGTAAAATAGTGTATTTCAAATGGTGTTTACTTTTATATTATTTTTTATAGAGATGACACGTGTACATAACCTGTCAAAAATAATTTTATCATATCCAACAAAACGACATCTAACTTAAACAATTATAACGTAAAACGATATTATGTACATGTCATGTACAAAATATTTTTGTACACGTAACATTTCTCTATTTTAAAACTCGCAAATATTATTATTTAATTATGTCCGTCAGATTTTGATTCAATTGCTACAAATAGAATTCAACACATAAAATTTTTTAATTGAAACATACTGTTTGGGATTAGAAAATTTTTGACCCAAAGAGAGCTATTATAATCGTTTATTTGTATAATTAAAAGCATAATGGAAAATTTAAAAATTGAAGAACAAAATTTTCATTTCTAAACTTTTTTCTAGGGATTCTCATCGTTCGAACTCCATTGGAGAGTATAGATATATTTTTTGACATACAATGATGGATGGCAAAAGCCAAAGATTACAAAAGTAGCGATGCCTCCTCACGGAGGCCTAAATTGAAAAAAGTTGTTGAGTCTCCTAAACCACTTTATGCAAAAGCCTCAGCTTTGAAAATGCCCAAGGTTGCGTCAGTAACCGAATCATAGTGAATTGCTGGAGTGAAGTTATTCATGCGCCAATTTGTTGACTGCTGATGAGTTGGGGTTGTGTCTTTTGAGGGGACAAATGTAATGCACTAATATGCAAATATATACCGTCGTACATGTAGTTAAGATATGTTTATAAGTTATATTAAAAAACAGTTTTTGATTTTTCAATTCCAGAAGCTGTTTTTTGACTGTTTGCGATTTTGGCTTTTGGCGATGGAAAAGTCCTCAAAAGCCCGAAAGCCAAAAGCTTCCTTAGAGTACCTTCTGAGATGCTTAAGGTGGTGACAATTTTGTAATTATTTAAAAGTTTATTTTTCAGATAATTTTGTCTATATATAAATCAATAATACCAAAATACCCCAAAAATTTCCCGTATTATATCTAGTTTGTCACACTATTTTTTTAAACTTTTGCCACAATAAAGCCTCACTCCAAACACTTTATAATATCTTTATAAAAGCACCTTTTCTTAAAAGTTCTCCTCAAAAATAAAAAATAACTTTTCAATAGAACTTGCAAACATAACCTAATCCTTACTTGGAAGTAATGGTTATCTCCCAAAGGAGTAGGTCCAATACATGTTTCTTTCACAATCACTTTCAGAGTAATCTATCATCAAGTTGATTTTTATGCTACAAGCATAAGTTTAAATGGGTTGAAATGCAACTAAACTAACTAGAACCAAGGCTAATATTCAAATGCTGTCACTGGCATTCAAATGCTAACGAGAACAAAAACTAAATCAGGAATAATTTGGAGAGAATAGTTCAAGGCATGGCATCTTGCCTCACTATACAGCGCAACTACCTATTCATACATACATGCTTAGCTTGATTCCTTCACACCACAAGACTCCAATGTATCTATTGTCCCTTGTGTAATGTCCTTTTCCCAAAATATCTTTTAAAAATCGTTTGTAGCGTCTATGAGAAGCTTTAGCAATTATCCTTACAACAAAGGGAATGTTCCTCCCTAGGCAAACAAAACTTAGCCTGAAGTGTTGACTTTCAACTCTTCATTTGTAACCTTGTATAAGCATAGGATGTGCCACACTCTCCTTCACACACTTCTTTGTAGCTTTGGCTCAAATTATGCTAAGGTATGGGATGTTTTCCTTTGTTCATGAATGAACACTCATCCGAGCACATTCCTTCAGCTTTCATGCACAATCTTGGTAATCCTTTGCGCTTTGAATCCAATCTCCTCAAATCATGCCAAAATATGCATCAAATGGATAGAAATGCACCCAAGTGTGGACATGTAGCCCTCTTCTCTAATCTAGCACAAATGAGCTTGATTTAGTCCATAATCTAAGTATTCAGGGTATGAAATGGTACAAAATAAGGCATGAAAATAAGCTCTAAATAGGAGCTTATCAACTACCTCGCACTTGAACAATACTTGTCCCAAGCTTAAATTAGATGTAAACAACTAGAGATGAAATCTATTAAGCATATATGTATGAAAGATATGAGATCATAAAAACAGTATGCACAGTAAAGGTGTGTCTAATTGAACAAAATAGCCAAGCACAAGCAATCCTATGGACTTTAATAGCTCAAATGACCAGTGATTCAGAAGTATGATGCACAAGGTGTGTGACAAATAAAACAGAATCTGTGCATAATCAAGGAGTGAGTTCAAGACATCATCAATACAAATCCTATGAGGAAATGATTCCTAGCAGCTTCTAACATGTTCTTTTCAGATTATCTTTGTTTCTCTAGGGATCACTGAGCTCTTCATTCTCTCTCACATACCCTAGTGCACAAGACTTGCAATTATCTCAAGTCAAGCCTCAATTCTATCACACTCTTTCTTTTAGGGATAGTGTTTGGATGAGGACTCATCTCTTGATGAAGTTGGACAGAATTAATGGCCTCACACCTTTGGCTTGCATAGAACGTGGACATACTTCTTGTGTCTAACTTGAATGAGAGATCTAAGTGACAATCTGCCGCTAACTCCTCTTTCTTCTTGTGTATCAGAACGTTTTCTTATTTCTTCTTTGAAGTTTGAAGTTTAATTTCTAACTCATCTATTCTTTTGCTTCTGAAATTGCTTTGTGGATTTGCTCCACACTTTTTGTAGCTTCAGATATAGGTCTTTGTCCTTCTTTTTGTTCAGCAGCAGAGGCTAAAATGCGCCTTTTCTTGGCTTTGAGGACTCATGACATTCTTTGTGAAAATCTTGATCAAGCTTATCGTCTTTCTGTTTCAGATTTGTTCTTTTGAGCTCTTGTTGAGTCAGTCTTCTGATCAGGATGTGTCAAGGGCAAAAGTCACTATGATCCACTCACTCAAGCCAAACAAGAAATTATTTCACTCCCTTCCCTCATAAATATTGATGGAGAAACTTAACTTCGGATATTACTTGGCTCATGCACTACTTTCTTTCAAACCAATGAAGAACCTAGCTTTCTCTCCCAAATATGCATCAATAACTACTCAAGCCACAATCAGAAAGCATGCCAAGGTTTCAAATTAACAATGAGGATGTATGATGAGCAGAAGGGAGGAGAGTCAAGCGAAAAATTTGGCTCAATAACTGCCTAAGGCTCCAAATGGTCAAGATTCAGCAACAAACCAGCAAATATGTATGAGTATAAGCATAGGCATGCTACAGCCCACCCCACACTTAGACTAATGCTTTTCCTCAAGCATAGGCAAATCATAACAGATTATGAAGGCAATTGGATGAAGCAATACAACCTGATATATGCTGAGTATTGCTTTGTCCAGTGATTAGGGGAATGACTTGAACTTCTTGTCACATGGTTAATCAGGGAGTGTCTCCACCCCACACTTAGCTCAAATCATAGCTATGTACTGCACTCTCTCAAAAGAACTAGTTAGAAAACTAAAAACATAATAACAGAATTTAAAAGATACCATAACATGGGTTGCCTCCCAAGAAGCTCTCAGTTTATAGTCTCGAGATAGACTTCTTGTGAGCTCTCTACTATCCTGGTTCTGAGGAGCCCTTGAATGACTTCCTTGCTTTCAACTGCTCAATCCTGCTCGATTTCCTCTTCCTGTTGGGTGGTTTCTCTTCAAGTTCAGGATGGTGATCATCTACATCTTCATGTTGGGACTTCCCTTTCTCCAGCAACTCAGCATCATCTAACTCTCCAGGATCTTGGTAGAGGGCAAGTGGTTACAGACACATCTCATTGGGGTCATGAGGGGAATTGTGCATGTGTTGTAACCTCTCCACTATTGACTCTCCAAGATGGTCACTCATCAGTTTCTTTTCTTTTGCAAACAAAGTTCTTAGCTGCAACAAATATTGGATGTAGTCCTCATCCATCACACCACTCCTTCGACCTTTTCTTCTTGTAAATGTCCTCCCTGACTCATCAGGTGGCTCCTTCTACTTCCCCTTCAGATTGCCAGTTTTGCTTTAATATATGTATTCTTTCTTCAGCTGGTTTAGTAAGGGATATATATCAAAGATAACTTTGGCTCCTAAGTGTAAGTTCTCCCTTTTTCATGTCAATTACTGCTCCACCAGTCTTGAGAAAGGGTGTTCCAAGGATAATAGGAATGTTGGAGTCTTCATCCATGTCAAGAATGGTGAAGTACACCAGAAATGGTAACTTCTCCACAGTAAGCAACATATCTTTAATCACTCCCTTTGTCACTCTACGGAACTTATTAGCCAGCTTCAAGATTCTGCCAGTGGGCACAGGTTCCTGCAATCCAAGCTTTTTCTCAAATGAATAGGGCATTAAATTTACCCCAGCTCCAAGATCGCACAGTGCTTTGTCAAAAGTGACTCCTTCAATAGAGATAGGAACGATTAGCATTCATGGATAATTCTGTTTTGGTGATGTCTTCTTAATGAGTAACGTGGAGCAGTTTGATGTCATAAGAAGGGTTCTCCCTTCAACAATTATTGTGACTCTTGCTAACTCTGTCATCACCTCCTTCCATCTCTGTTTCATCTCTATCAAACTTGTGTCTAACTCCTCAGCTTCTGCTTGCTCAGATTCAGATGACTTAATCACCTCAGATGGAGGCTGGGGTTCTTCTAGCTTCCTCCCTGATCTCAAGTTCATACCTTTACAACCCTCCCTTGGCTTATTTTCAGTGAATGAAGGGAGAGTACCCTTCTGCCTTTCTTGTAACTGTGATGTGAGCTGCCTACTGTGTTCTCCAACTTCCGCAAGGTCACTTGCTGGTTCTGACTGGATGCTGATAAGTTATTTCTAGACCAACTTATTCATATTATTTTTATCTATTTATTGTTAGAATTCAAGTATTTCTTTACCATTTTTAGTCATTAATGCTATCTTTTTGAGTTGTATGTGTTATGGACCGAGTAAGAGCAAAACCGGGCTGAAATTGGGACAAAATTGCAAGTAAAAGTCCAGTTTTCCGAATCTGCAGTGTTCTGGACCGAGCAAGAGCAAAGCCGGGCTGAAATTGAGACAAAATAACAAGTAAAAGTCCAATTTTCCGAATCTACACTTGGGAGCCCAGTTTTCCAAAATTTTGCACTTTCACCCCCATAATATTAAAAAGGAGGAGAAATCCTATTTTGTGGGTCATCTCTTCTCCTTTGTCCCCATGGAAGAAAGCCAATTTTCCAACAAAAAAAAAGAAATGGGAAGAAGCACCGAGATTGAAAAAAAAAAGAAATGGGAAGAAGCACCGAGATTGAAAAAAAAAAGAAAAGGGGATCCAAAAAAAAGGAGTAAATGGGTCAACAAAATTTTTTTTTTAGCAAAGCAAATTTAATTTTGTATTAGAATAATAATATTTACAAATTAACTATGTCTTCTTTACCCAGCACGAGAGAAAAATAACACAGTTTTCTTTTCGCAGGAAACTCCGATAGATACAATCGGCTTGCTCATCTTTTCATCCCTGGACTATTACAATCGACGTATTAGTAATTGAATCACTCGTCGCTGCTCAGTCGCCGTCGGTCCAACAGCCAAGTCGAAGGGATGTTGAGTCTGCTCGAACGGTAAAATTATCGAATTTATCGAAATTCTATCATATGAATTGCTTGAGCTTCTCGTTCCCATTCTTGTTGGGTATAGCCTCTGAATCTGCCCTTTGTTCTGGCGATTTCCCAGATTCTCAGTTTGATTTGTCTGACCACTTCTGCAACAGGGTCTCTTTGGAGTTTGAAGATTACCTTGTT
>JAOYMZ010042402.1:0-15060 GCA_025802335.1 Pinguicula primuliflora | reverse complement strand
CAGCAACTAAGACGGGGACTGCTTGCCAAACAAGCCGAACTGCAGAGCAAAATCAGCCAACTGAAGAGGCTTGGGCCCTTGAAAACTGGGTTCCAAACCTCTGTCTGGAGGCCTTTGCTGAAAGTAACCTAGGAAGTGGCACAACAGCAGCAGCATCAGATGATGTGAGAAACAAAACCCTTGCTGAAACTCCTGATTCGACTCCCTACACTCAAGCTAAAAGTAGCAGCAGTCAGAATGTGGAAACTTTCTCAGCAACAGCAGCTGAGAACCAGGACTTTGGCACCCCGGCAGCTCCACCTCCTGAACTCCCAGTCCACCCGTTTAGGGTTGAACTGGCTACCTATCAGCAAGTCACAGCTGGAAGTAAGCAGCAAAAAAAATACGCATCAGACTCGGAGGACTTGCTCAAAGATGAGCTCCGAGTAACTCAAACCGCAGGCTTTCACCAGCCAGAACCACCAGCAAAGGAAAATAACGAAAAGCCTCACCAACCAGCAGCATCCCAGGACCACCTAATTGCAGAATTCCCAGATCCTAGGACCGAACTCCCCCTGAATTTACAACCTATCTTGCCACCAGCATCCGAGGAAGCAGTTTTATGCAGCGGAACACTGAAGAAACCACGAGATAATGATGATATCAGGGCAGTCTGGTAGCTGGAGAGAAAAATTTGGCTCGGCCTGGAGAAGGGCATAATTGATTCGTTTAACTAACTGAATAGAGGAAACATCGGACCCCCACCCTGGCATGATGAAGCAATGGATGTCATCAATAAAATGCGCGCTTGGTGGACAGAAGAGTATAAAACTAGCGCCACTCCAGAAAGTAGTTAGAAGCAGAAATCCCTAAAGCAGCCAAGGAAAAATTGGGCAGATCAAGTGGAGGATGACAATAAACAAGACAAGAAACAACCAGCAGCCCCTAAGGAACCTTCTCAAAAGACACTTAGTCCAAAGCGCCGGATGGGTTCGGGGTCGTGCGCTTTGGACAATAAACAAGACAAGAAACAAACCCGACCGGATGGGTTCGGGGTCGTGCGCGTGTGTGCCAATATATAATGAATGTGAGCATACACTCTTAAAAGTCATGATACTAAGACAATAGAGTGAAGCACCATGTATCACTATACTGATTGGTTTTTCTATTTCTAATCCGTGTAGTACATTTTTTACTCTAACATCATTCCCTCATTAGCTATATCTTTGATTGTGGGAAAAATAAAATTTTCAAAAAAATAATAAAAGTAAAAATAAAAAATCCAACAATTAAATATATAGTTAATGATTTTTAAGAGTGTAAGTCAATATTTATTATATTTTGAGTCATATGCACACATACATGAGCTCGAACCTATTAGTTCTGATCTGTTTCAAATTTCAATTAAATAGAAGTATCTTAAAACAAACAAAACAAAGAGAGCTTTAAAATGGAACCACCTTGCACCCAGGCTATCAACAATAAATCCTCGTGGTCACTCTGTTTGCCCTGTGATCAGATTCTTTAGTCTGAGGTTCAGCTTCATGATCTGCATCTTCATATTCGTTGTTAAGATGTCTTTTCTCAAGGACCGCAGCAAACAAAAACCTCCACATAACTTACTATGTCCTGATGATAAATAACATCCATTATTCGTCAATGCCCAATTTTCAGATCAATCAAACTTAGAAACAAAACCACATCGAACAATCAGAACCTGATCGCTATATACTTGATGTTAACATCATCTTCGCGCATACCAGCATCTTCGCGCATTCGTCAATACCTGATGTTAACATCATCTTCGCGCAGACTTACTAGAGTTGCACTAGTGCAATTCTTTCTGGGTTATCACAGAAATAACCAGAGTTGCTCTAGTTCAATTCTTTCAGGGTTATACTACGATCTGAATCTCTTCTATGGCTACATTGAAATCCCAAATGTTCTGCAAATCAATACTTCACTGAAAAATTGAACAGAAATTATCACAAGGAACAAATATGCATATACTCAAAGGCCCAGCTGGGAAGGAAGTGTGGAAAGCATTATGGCAGGCGGTAGCGCAGTACATATGGAAAGAAAGAAATGGAGTTCGTTTTGATACAGAAGGTATTGAGGATGTGCAGTTCACTACCAAGGCATCATGCTGGTTTTGGATTGGATGAATGCATATGGAATGAAGAATGTCTCTTATACCATAACGGATTGGTTTTGCACCCCTGCATCATGCTGGTTTTGGATTAGCATCCGGTTTGTATTGTTGGGAAATTCAGAGATTAACGTGAAAGTGGAAAAATAAACAAACAAGGCAACAACACAAGATTTAACGTGGTTCGGTGAGAAAGCCTACGTCCCCTCTTTTTTTTTGGCCTCTTTTTTCTACCAATTCAAGTCAAACTATGATTTTTAATTATATAAAAATCCAACATGTACTTCAATTTTCGCCCATCATGACGAACCCAAAATAATCACGAACGTTGTAGCTCCTTTTGTGTAGCTAGGAAGTGTTAAGCCACTTGCTAATCGGAACAGAATTTATCGAGAAAATGAAAGTATTGTACACATGGGTCAGTTGTTCCATGTTCACCTTTTCCGATCCGACCCGTTTGACCTACTACCGCTGCCTAGGGTAGGCTCAATGCTTGTTCTGTTCCCTACTCGTGATTTTGTCAGCATAGGCTCCGTGTTTGAGCTAATCTATCCCACTATTATTCGACATGTAAAAAGTTCATGTTTTCTCACAGCGCTCCCTTCGCCTGAAATCCTTTTTTTTGTAAGAAATGTTTTGTTCAAGTAAAAATTGATGTAATGTAAAAATTTGTTATTTTAAAAAATTCAGTACCTCTCGCTAGACTTGAACTACGCATTTATATTGCACTAACCATCTGAAGACCCACGATAACAAATAACCATAGCGTGATTCAGGGGAGGAAAAATAACAATCCACAAAAGAATCCAAAAGGATTCCATGGACAAAAAACAGAGTATCCTTAACGCAACATCATGAATTCAGAATCATTAAAGATATAGAATTTTTTGCACAAACAGTGATGTTGAAGCAGTACAGAATTATCCTCAACAATCAACTTGCAAGCACGTGTCGTTCGAATCAGATAAACCACAGGGATTAGTCTTCATTGTCCTATTTTTCCTCGCCACTGCTGCCTCATCCCATCCATCTCCACACACCTGCACGTGTGAGTGTGTGCTAAAGATCTGTTCTTTAGCGTTCCCTCGAACCACGCTCCAAGATATCAACAGATAACGTTCTTTATTTAACTTGTTTGTGCGTAAATAAATATGGGAAACTGGGAGGTGGGATAACTGACTAACGTTTATCGGGAGAAAAGGTGCCGAGTCAAAAGATACACACGGACAGATTTTTGTTTTTGTTTTTTTGAGCGGATAGGTTGGTGATGGATCACTCGGCGGATGCTCACCGGACTGATTTGATGACCATTACACGTTTCGTGTTGAATGAGCAGTCAAAGCACCCGGAATCGCGTGGGGATTTCACGATCCTTCTCAGTCATATTGTTCTCGGATGCAAATTTGTGTGTTCTGCTGTTAACAAGGTGTTTGTTGTTATTCTGATTCTGAATCCTGAATATTTCTTTCCGAGTGAGTGTTTATTGTGAGTTTTTGGAAAGGTGATTTGGGGTTCGATGCTTTTTAATTTATATTTTTCACACAGAAATTGTTAGTGATGAAATTTAGACATCGAACTGATTTCTATTTTAAAGACGATTTATTGGAAGGAACTCTATATCCAGTGGAAACATGGTTATTATACCACAAACCATATCTATCTGTAAATTTGTATTTTGCAGGCTGGGCTGGCCAAACTCATAGGGCTTTCTGGAGAGACAAATGTTCAGGTAAAGCTCATACTTATAAGCTTTTATGTCTATGTCTTCCCTCACTGATATAATTCCTTTTGTTGATCGAAGGGTGAAGAGCAGAAGAAGCTTGATGTGCTGTCAAATGAAGTTTTTATCAAGGCATTAGTCAGCAGCGGCAGAACTGTATGTTATCGTGCTTTTGAATGCTGGAGACTAAAACTGAACATAGTCAGTCTTATGAATGTATGAAAAATGGCAGAGCATCCTTGTCTCTGAAGAGGATGAAGATGCAATCTTCGTGGAACCTTCGAAGCGTGGAAAGTGTGTGCCATTTGCTCTTAAACTAAGGAATTTTCTCTATGCTGAACAATTAAGATCAGTTTTTGACTTTTGAAAATTCAGGTACGTTGTTGTCTTTGACCCCTTAGATGGATCTTCAAACATTGATTGTGGTGTGTCCATTGGAACGGTAAGGATTCTTTTGAGTATGCACAACGGAATTGTTAATTTGTATGATTTGTATGTAGGAGACGCAGAATTTACGTGGAACGGTAAGGATTCTTTTGAGTATGCACAACGGAATAAATATACTTGAAAAAGACACCTCTCATCTCACAATGTAATTTCAAATTAGTGGTGTGTTTTTTGGTCTAGATATTTGGGATTTACCTGATACCAGACGGAGGTGAGCCGAAAATTGAAGATGTTTTGCAGCCTGGAAAGAATATGTTAGCTGCTGGGTATTGCATGTATGGAAGCTCATGCATGGTATGGTACACACCATTTTTTTTTTTCCGAAACAAACACGGTAGTTTCCATGAGATATCCGCACGAAGAAACTTCTGTGTCATTGTAATTCTACAGCTTGTGTTGAGTACTGGAACTGGAGTTAATGGATTCACACTTGATCCATCTCTTGGAGAATTCATTTTGACTCATCCTGATATTAAGGTCCAACCTTTATCCCTTATGCCCATTTTCCCTGTATTACAATTTACAATACATTCCAGCAGGACATTTGTAGCAATATTCTCATGTGCAGCTGCTTTTTTTTTGTGTTATCGAGATTCGAACCGTTGACCACACACACCCGCACAATCACACCACTAGGTTAAGGTCATCTCGGTCGTGTGCAGCTGCTTGTGGTTTGCAATAGTATCAGTACTTTCAGAATGTTTTAACACAGCCTAGCTGTTGGGTTTTTTAATGAAGCAATTCTTGTTTCTTTTCCTTGTTTCAGATACCTAAGAAAGGCAAAATTTACTCTGTCAATGAAGGAAATGCTAAGAACTGGGATGGTCCAACAGCCAAGTCCGCTTCCTCACCTGTAGTAGGCTTTTGTTCTATTTGCCTATTCTATGCAGTAAGTAATCTCATACCTTTTCCTAAATCCCAGATATGTCGAAAAATGCAAGTTTCCTACAGATGGCTCGCCAGCAAAATCACTGAGATACGTTGGAAGGTAACAAAAAACATTTCAGTCTTAAACACAAGTAGAAAATTCAAATTACAGCCCGGTTTTACCAGTTTGTTTGTTGATTCTGATCGAACTAGTACGACCAAATTACACTGTTACCAGTGGCGGACCCGTAGGGGGCGGCGGGGGTGCAGGCGTAGCGCTTAAAATTTTTTTTAGACTTGGACTTGCACCCCGCACCCCCTCTCTATCACGAATATTAGGGGTTCTAACTAAGGGGTAAAAAAATTTTATGTGAAGCGCTACTCCCTAGTTAGACCACCAGGATCCGCCACTGACTGTTACCGTTTGTTTTTTTCAGCATGGTGGCCGATGTCCATCGCACATTGCTATATGGTGGCATCTTTCTGTACCCAGCTGACAAGAAAAGCCCAAATGGGAAACTTAGGTAATGTTTGTACAAACCAAAGCAAGCAGCTTCTCCTTGATCAATGAAACCAATATTTGATGGCATGCATTGTTATGCAGGGTTCTGTATGAAGTGTTCCCTATGTCTTTTTTGATGGAACAAGCCGGAGGACAAGCATTCACCGGCAAGGAGCGAGTAAGATTTACTCAAGTTGTAGTACTTGGATGCTGTAAAAGTGTGTGTCCGTGAAAAACAATCTGCAAATTATTATTCCTCTTTTCTACAGGCACTGGATCTGATTCCTACAAAGATCCACGAGCGTTCTCCAATATTCCTTGGTTCCACTGATGATGTTGAGGAGATTAAGGCTTTGTATGCATCTTAAGATCTCAAAGCTGAAATGTAAAGTTGGTTGAACTTTCAGTTAATTCAGTTGCCATTCAGAGTATTTTTTATTTTTTCGATTAAGCATGTAGTATTGAAAAAAAAATGCAGGGAAGAAATTCGGTACATTCACAAAAGTAACCTTATGAGAAATCTATTTTTGAAAAGTAACTTTACAAAAAAAAGAATTGCAAATTTAAACTTCATCTATAAAAATAAATTAAAAATCGAATATATTTAAGTTTAGCATAATACTAAACTGCCAACTAACGTAATAACATCCATTCCCGCCATTCCCAACCATCGTTACGGTTTTCTGGTCGTCGGAAAATACAGATCAATATTTTTCTTCTATTTCCCCATTCTAGACTTAATTTTTTCAGAAACACATTCAAAGAGATCGAGGGAGACCGAGAGACCGAGAGCATCAACAGGCGAAGAGTGAATCGGGCAGATCTAATTCATGTTCTATTTTTGAAGGTGCGTGTGATTCTGAATTCTACCTGATTTATGGACAGGATTATTTAGTTCTTGGTATGGATCATGCATTTTTGTATGAGAATTTCAATTCCGTGATCCGAACATTCTTTCTTTGAGTTAATTCAGTCGATTTGTTGTCAAGAATACAGACCGCGGCCTGCGTTCGATCACCCGACACCTTGTTGTCGTGATTACCGTGCTTGGTCAAGTAACCTGACTCTTTGATTTAATCTGTGTTCTGTTTTTGAAGGTGCGTTTGATTCTGAATTCTAGCTAATTTATGGACATGATTATTTAGTTCTCGATATGGGTCATACATTTTTGTGTGAGAACCTTAATTCCGTTATCTGAACATTCATTCTCTAGGTTAATCCAGTCGATTTGTGGTCAAGAGACAAGAATACAGGCCGTGTCCTGTATTCGATCACCTGACACCTATAGTCGTGGTTACCGTGCTTGGTCGAGTAACCCGACTCTGTGATTCTACGTATTTATATTATGTACGCTGCTCTGTTTTCTATTATTTGCAGATGAAACTGACCTTATTTTATAAGATTGTAAATCTTGATGAAATAAAGGATCTTCCGGAGCTTATAGGAACAGGCGTCGCCTGTAGTTTGAGAGCAGTTCAAATCGAGGAGAACCTATCGATCACATCTTTATTAGATCTCATTTACACCAGATATGGTCATAGTAGAGAGATACAACAGATTTAGTTTTGCTGTACAATCCCAAATGAAAATTCGATCATGCAGACTCTACTATTTTCTTGCGTGATGACGGCGATGGTTTGGAATTTTTAAACCAACGTGAAAATAAGAATTCAACGAGATACACCTTAGAAGTTGTTTGGCATCCAAAGGGAGTCGCAAAATGCACGCAGCTGACTCCATGGTTATGCCGAGACATGAGTCCGTGACAATTGATGTGGCAATAGGTGAGACCAAAGCTAACGGACTGGTTGCACGTCAGCTCAACGTCAACGAGACAGAAGTTGGGATGAACATTCAGGCCAAGTTACCTTATGTAGATGCATTTGAAGCAGCAAATGAATCTGACACGAGATCACACAATCTTAACTCGTCGACGCTGGACTACACAAGGGTGCATGATGAGGAAGAATTTCACGGCATACATCTTTATGTCGTTCCCATCAATGCACTTTTTCCTCCCCAAAGGTTCATGGCAAGAAGAGACGAAGACAAATTTCTCTGCATTCGACATCGGAAGGCGAAGCAACAATGAAGTGCAAGAATCGCTGCCGGAAGTGTGGTATTCTCGAACACTATATGACGACATGCAACTTCTGACGTGTTGATAAGAAAAACGAAACTACAAGTGAATGACGGGAGTGAGGGCTGCAGCCTACAGTTCGTATCGTACCCTTACCAACTTTTCATTTGCATGCTGAACATTTAATAGAGACTTGAAAATAAGGATTCAGTTGTATCCATTTCTTCCATGTAGTTGTTAATTCAGTTGTATTCATTACTTAATCATAATCTATTCATTAGCGTATTCATGTTCTATAGTATAATTCAGCACTTCCAATATGTCGGGTATAACACGACCTACAAGTAAAGCGGGAACCTACGTGGTGATTCCAGATACTTTTTTTTGCAAAACAGTGATTCCAGATACTGCTTTTGGGCCGGGCTTCAGCCATTGTCCCGTTAGTGGCCCATTAAGCTTGACAATAATTATATATTAAATTACGTCGGTAATACTTGGTAAACCCGGACACACCGTCGGTCACAAATATTTAACAATAAACAACCCACCACAACTTTGTTATACCATAATTAAATATCCCGTATAGAATTTCGGAACAAACACAGAAATGGTCCCGACCTCGAACAATCGTGGATATCCCGGTAGAGACATTCGTGCTCCAATTATCCTGTAGTTAGCACAGCATCCGCTGTTCTAATCACATCTGATGGTAGGACCGCAACAATGCGTGGTATGCCCGGATAATAGAAGTCAGTCCATTAAATATTAAACAACACACCCATCAATAAGACCGCGACCCATCGTGGTTATCCCGGAAGCGTTGTTCCGAAAACTATCCTGTAATAAGCATATAATCAATTGTTCTATTCATGTCGGTAATACGTGGTAAGCCCGGACACGCCGTCGATCCCTGAATATTTAACAATAAACAACCCACCACAGTTTTGTTATACCATAATTAAATATTCCGTATAACATATTCGGAACAAACACAGCAAGTATCCCGACCTCGGATAATCGTGGATATCCTGGAACAGGCATTCATGCTCCAACTATCCTGTAGTTTAGCACAGCATCTGCTGTTCTAATCACGTGACAGTAAGATCAAAACAATGCGTGGTACGCCCGGATAATTGAATTCGGTCCATTAGTTTATAAACAAACACATCCATCGATAAAAACGCGACACATTGTGATTATCCCGGAAGCATTATTCCGAAAACTATCCTATAATAATCACATAATCAATTGTTCTATTAAAAAAAATTATTATATTCACGTCGGTAATACGTGGTAAGCCCAGACACGCCGTCGGTCACTAAATATTTAACAATAACAACCCACCACAGCATTGTTATACCATAATTAAATCTCTCGTATAGCATATTTGGAACAAACACAACAAGCGTCCTGACCTCGGACAATTGTGGATATCCCGGAAGAGGCATTCGTGCTCCAATTAACCTATAGTTAGCACTGCATCCGTTGTTCTAATCACGTCTGACGGTAGGATCGCGACAATGCGTGATATATACGAATATTTAATTCGGGTGTAGCATACTACGCGATTCGTCGTGGCATACCCGAATACAATAGTCGGGCCCTAAACCCCACAGGCTAGAACAATTTCGACAAATACGCGACTCGACATGGTGTACCCGAATACTTTAATCGGACCCTACATCCTAGAGGCTAGAACAATTTTGACAATTACGCGACTACACGTGGTGTACCTGAATACTTTAGTCGGGCCCTAAACCATGAAGGCTAGAACAATTTTGACAACTACGCGACTAGACGTGGTATACCCGAATACTTTAGTCGGGCCCTACACCCTAGAGACTAGAACAATTTCGATAATTATGCGACTTCACATGGTGTACCCGAATACTTTAGTCGGGCCCTAATCCTTAGTGGCTAGAACAATTTCGACAACTACGCAACTAGATGTGGTATACCTGAATACTTTTTTCCTTAAACTATGCATTGCCTATCCACTTATCTACCCAAAATCTGGTCGTGTCGCCACTGTGTACTTCTCTACTCAATTTAGTTTTGAACCAGTCTTGAGTCAACACTGCTTGGGATAGGTCCTTCCACCAGGTAGAGACTTTGGTAGGAGTTTGAGCGTCAAGATTATGCCTCTGCTGTGTAGGATTGCCATACAATGAGTCAAGTATTTGACTCCATAACTGGCAGTCTGGAAGATGCAGCTGATACCCCCATTTTCCAAGTAAAGCATGGTTGAATTCCTTTAATTTACGAATTCCAAGCCCTCCCTTAGATTGTGGATAGCACAATTTCTCTCATTTAATCCAGTAGATTTTCTTTGCTCCTTCTAATTTCTCCCCCAAAGAAAACGTCTCATATAAATTTTGGTCTGCTATAGGACTGCATTAGGCATTTTGTAGAGTGATAAATAGTATAGGGAAGAGCAAATAGGACAGACTTGACCAATATGATGTGTCCTCCAAATGACAGATATTTTTTGTCCCAGCCACTCAGCCTTTTTGCAAACATCTCTAACATAGGGCGTCAAGTAGTATATTTTCTCGGGTTTGCACCTACATGGATGCCCAAATGTTTGAAAGGGATAGCACCTTTCTTACAGGTCAACATGCTAGCTTGCAAGCCCTGCTCTGCCTTACTTAAGTTCACAGCATATAAGCAGCTTTTCATGAAGTTCACCTTTAGTTCTGAGGTTAGTTCAAGCAATCTAAGAGCTCGTTTAAAAGCCAATATGTCATCTTTAGTGCCATTCCCAAAATAGAGAGTGTCATCAGCAAATTACTGATTTGTGAATCGTATATCTCCAATCTCGTAGCCTTGCCAGCAACCCAATGCACTCATCTAGTTCAGAAAGGTATTCAAGCCTTCGTCTGCTATAGCAAATAGCATAGGGGACAAAGAATCACCATACCTCAATCCCCGTTCCATCTTAACTTCTCCACATACACTCCCATTGACAGTTACAGATAGATGAGTTGTCTCCACACATTCTCTCAACCATCCCATTCAAACCTCAACGAAGCCCATGGCTCGCATTATTGTCCACAAGTATGGCCAATGTGCACTATCAAAAGTCTTCTCAAACTCCACCTTGAATAATGTGAATTGTTTCTTGTTCACTTTAGCATCGCGGAGGATCTCGTTTGCTATCAATACACTATCCAATATACAGCGTTTAGGTACAAACCCACTCTGATTTTGAGAGATAAGAGTTGGTAAGACCAAGGTAAGTCTAGCTGCCAGCACTTTAGACAATAACTTGTAGATACTTCCCACCATAGATATAGGTTTAAAATCCTTAATTGTGTGTGGGTTGAGGTCTTAGGAGCTAAGGCCACTAGTGTTGTGTTCAGGCCTTTCAATAGTTTGCCTGATATCCGGAAATCATCAAAAAAGCTCAGCACATCCTCCTTTAGCAATTCCCAAAAATGTTTGATAAATTTGAAATTGTATCCGTCCGGACCTTAGCTCTTACCACTCCAACAACTTCTCAAAGCCTTTACTATTTCCTACTCAGTAAACTTTGCAGTCAACATCTGATTCTGATAAGGATAACCTTCTTTCTAAGTTCCAATTGATTGTTGGCTGAGGTAATGACTCCAGTGAGTAGTGTCTTTGAAATTCCTGATGGATATAGGCCTTGTACCACTTGAACCTCTATGATCCAGCTCCCTCCTATCATCGTGCCTTTTATTGTATTCTGGACCATGTTATTTTTTAGAGTAGCATGAAAGAATTTAGAGTTTGCATTGTCCTCCTTCAACCATCGACTTCAAGATTTTAGAAATATTAGGTTATTTTGAATTTTTGTGAGTTTGAAGAGTTCAATCCTCAAAGTTTTCCTTTCCTCTCGCTCTACTACAATAAGGCCCATTTGCTGCATTTTTTCGTCCAAACTGCTCATATCACTTGCCACATTCTGCAGTTTTCCTTTCAGTTCCCCAAAAACCATTTGATTCCAATTTTTCAGCAATATTTTCAGTTGCTTCATTCGTTGAAATAGGACATAGCCAGAGGTACCATCAGCTGTAGTGTGTAACTGGCTATCTTTCACAAATTTCTCGCAGTCTGGGTGTTGAAACCATGCGCCCAATACCTTAAAAGGTTTTGGACCCCAGTTAGTCTTGTCATCTTCCAATAGGAGTGAGCAATGGTCAGAATGCCTCTTGTCGAGGGCTGTCTATGTCAATTCTGACCACGAATTGAGCCATTCAGAAGATAGTAAGAATCTATCTATCCTACATGCACTGAAACCTCCAGGTTGAAACCAACTAAACTGTCTTAGTTGTAATGGTAGGTCCACCAGTTCAAAATCTTCTATGAAGGAGTTAAGCTCACGTATCTCTCGAGTAATAGTGCCCACACCCAGTCTCTCCTCTTCTGATCTCACATCATTAAAATCACTTACTGCGCACCTAGTGCGTCTGAAAATAGTTGCTATCTAGCCAGTATGCTAGACCATAGTATTCTCTTCTCAAATAATGTGCACGGTGAGTAGATATTCATAATTCAAACTTGGGTTGGTCATCACCCCATCTGCCCGCAACCTCCAACATTCCATCTCCTCACATGTACTCTCCGTAACAAAGGTATCCAGTCGCCAAGAGCTCAAAAGACCCCCAGAGAGGCATAGTGCAGCCTTGAATACATACCCAACGTTAGTATTGCCCCACAATTGGGCCACAGTTCTATCTAACACCACACTTATTTCAGTTTCCTAGATGCAAATGAATTCAACTGAGTGATTTCGTATATTATCAGCAATCTCTTATTTTTTATGCAGTCCTCCCAGTCCTCTTATATTTTGAGTCAGTATCTTCATTAAAACAAGCATGGACACCAGGTGAACTACAGCAGGAGGTAACTGCTGTATAGCTTGTTGATCCCTAACTTCAAGATCCAATAAGGATGTATCATAAGTGTTGTCCACCGCTATTCCCAATGACTGCCCAAGAGCTATTGTAGTCGTAGCCTCTTCCCTCTGTGGCTCCTTATTGACAAAACCATCCGAGACTATAGGGAAGCTTGGCATAGATGATTTTTGTATTGGCACTATCTTCTGAATACCTTTAACACGTATTTTAAGTCTTATGTATGAACGACGATGCCTATTTTCTTTAAGCCATAACAATAGAGACATAGGCCTAGTCGGCATAAGTGTACGCACCATTAGCTTTGTGTGTTGGCCCAAGACTTGGTATATATCTTGGATCAAGCTTGTGTCTACTACCATGTGAGATACTTCAGACCCTTGATGCACAGCTGTCCTTTCCATATCTGTCTAATTCTCACTTCCTAGTGGTTTAGGATTCAAGATATCAGTAGTTCCATGAATCACGTTATTGTTATGATTTGTTCCCATAACGATATTCTGATTGCACGATTTTACTGCAGATTGGGAGTTGGACGTTTGACTGGGTGGGGTTTGAAAAAGCTTATCCAAAGCAAATCTCGAAGAAGGCAGATTTTGTTGCGGAAGGACCAGAAAAACCATAACGATTTTCTCCGATGAGCCAAAGAGGTCTCCATCAATCTGGTGTTCAGGATGCATATCCATGAACACAGGATCTTCTTCATCGACTCTAATATCATATTTTTGACTCTCAATTCTAACACAGTACATGCCACTCAAAAATTTCATAAATGCAATCTTAATACACACTATGCACCACTGCAAAAATTTATGGTTAAGCATTGGCGGATCAACTTCTTCAACATCACCCATACACCTCCCTATCTATCGAATGCATTCCATACTCCAACAGTGCAGAGGAATGCCATACATATGTACCCAGACATTGCGGCATTCCAGCTCCAAACCCTTCGCCCAAGGCATAACATAATGGAATAGTAAATTGGTTGTTTGATTGCCTAGCGTTATAAGTCGTTCAGTCTGATTAACAGGTAAGTCACGAATTAGGATCAAGTTTCCCTGTAGTTGAGACACCTCTGCACCCAAAAATCCCGATTTACTCAGCTTCATCTTAATCTCATTTATTGTCACGGCATCCCTCAAGAGGCGACGAGGGCTGATTGAAGCCAGTGTGTATCGGCTGGCTTGGAGCTGTAACTCTGTTCACTATCACTAAGAGTTACAGGGAGTGTAGATGTTAAACACCCCGTTTCTTGCGCATAAGATACTCCTGGCTGAATAAATCCTCCATGATACGATTGTCCATCCCTTTAGTAGTATCTGGCCTGGCCTCTTTCCAACGCTGTATAGGATTTTGCAACATATTCGAGTCCCGATAATGGGAAACATTGACCTGGAGCGAGTATCCAGATAGAAGAATTCCGTTTAGCCTTTCCACCAAATCTGGAGGGCGATGGGAAAGGCTATAATGCACAAATCCAAATTGCTTGCCGATCCGACTTAACTTCCGTGCAATGTACATATCTCTAACTTCTCCAAACATTTGGAAGACGCTGCGCAATTTTCTCGAATCCCAACCCGGTGGAAAGTTTGTGATGAACAAAGAGATTGAATTTGCTCGAGTTTGCTTCGCCAATGAAGGATTTTGAATACCACGAGGGGCGATCCGTCGGTTCACCTTTTTTCGATAGGAAACCAGAGTGAAACCAGCATCTCGAGCGCCTACATCGCCCCCCCCTCCAACTGGCCCTCCTCCGGAGATGGGTACGAGATCAGAGGTGCATTATCAGGTCGCCTTCCTTCCCGTTCATTGCCATGGCCGCCGCTCTCCTTTTCTCCCATCGTCAAACCCTGACATCAAAGATTGTAACAACATGGTTTGTGTACAACCAAAATTATGTAAATCTTCCTTTCGTTCTTGATAAATGAGTTCAATTACTGAAGGGCTTAGTACTTTTTCCTACTTATATCCAAAGGCGGAGGGACTGTGGGGCGGACCCGGACCCAATTTTCAATTCCCTAAATGTTTTTTTTTGAAAAAAATTAGAGCCCAGATAAAAAAAATAAATAAAACTTACGGTGAATATGCCTAGCAGTCTGATTTCTGGGGAGTGAAGCGCTTTCTTCTTAGGGCCGAGACTCAGTCAGTGATTAGAAGAGAAGCGCGACCAAAAAATCAGATTTCTGGAGTTTGAATTTCCAATTTCTACGGAGTGCAGCCAGACGGATTTTGAGTCTCCTTCATCTTCTTCAGGTTAGCTTAGTATTCCGATTTATGGAGTATGAGTTTCCAATTTATGGAGTATGAGCTTCTAATGAATTGTGAGTCTGTTCTTTTGTTATTTTCTATTTGAAGATTTCATACGCATTCTTGAATATGATTTGTTTATTATGATGTAATGAGTTTATATAAATTTGTATGAACATGCTGGTG
>JAOYMZ010042391.1:0-15061 GCA_025802335.1 Pinguicula primuliflora | reverse complement strand
ACAGTCCGGGTGATTACGATCCATCACGCTTCCGCAACAACGTAAAGGTATATTCGTTGTACTCGTTACTATTAGATCCGTTCTACGTTAATTCGACGTTGACCTACAATAACCAATGTGGGGGCAAAATGGCATGGATCTAGTGAGTGCATAATAGATCGAACCAAACGCAAACTTAAGAAGAAGCCGTCCATTTGAGCCCACGAAATACAATCAACTGAATAGGTGTTTTTGTTGTATATGTTAATGTTCCTCTAATTTCATTTAACCAAGGTGAGCACACATTTGCGCTTTAGTGTTGTATTTAGTAACTTTTTTATCATTAACACGTCAACTCTTACCGTCCGTTTTGGCACACCCCTTCCTCTCCCTCCCAAAAAGAAAAGAAAAAAAAAAGGTGAGCTCACTTACCCAAAAAAACCAAGGTGAGCACAACTATCTATAGTATATATCCTCGTGTGCATGGGCATAACTCATGTACCACCTTCCATTCCCACAATAATCCATATAAAAGAAAACCCAATGGCAAAATTTGCTCTTACTCTCCAAAAACAACAAAGGAGGAAAGAACGTAACTCCTTCCTTCACCGTTCTCCCAAGAAAGACTACAAAATTACAGTCTTTCTTGAGGATCTACAATAATGTCGTCGTATGAGAATCCATGGGGTAACAAGGAGCCCACGAGGCTCGGTGGCCCGTGTCCAAAACTGACCACCCGGCTGATAGAGACGTTGGAGCAAACGAAGGAAGCTTTAGGGGTTGTGAAGGAGAAGACGAAGTTGGCTGCCAAGAAAGTCAAGAGAGGCACATCCAAAGGGTGGAAGAAGATCAAGCACATATGCCGTGCAAAAAAGCTATTCATGCCAAAGAAAAGAGAAATCAAATATGCGTATTAATGGAAAACATATGATTATTATATTTGGTTTTACCAACTAAGTCTCTCCCCTTTTTACATGCATGAAATTTGAGTGTACGGAATTCGATACATACTATTTTTGGGTTCAAAATTAAAATCAGTTCAATTTTCAAATGTACTATTGGGCATTACAATTTACAAGTGTTTTTTTTTATATTTTTAAAAGTGGAATATATTTATATACATATATATAAGTTTACAATATTTACAAATATTCCGAGCCCATTTCATTTTGGGCTTACAGGCCCATGAGTATTGGAACTGGGTCCTGCATCCAAAATTCGGACGACAGGAAGATTGTGCTCTTCTTCTTCGTTCTCACCTTATTCCAGAACCATAGTGCAAATTGAATGGTGAGAATCATGTCTTCTATCTTCCAATCCTTTTCTACAAATTGTTTATCATTCCTTACTTTCCATGCCTGCCAGATTGTCGCTACCCATATCGCGGTCCAGGTGTCTACAGGTTTGAGGGAGAAGAACTCAGTTTCATTTGCTCATGAGCGAGTGCGGTACCTTTAGCCATTGCAGTAAGTGCTGCCATACGACTTTCACTTTTGGGCAATCATAGAAAATGTGCTAACTGGTTTTTAGCTGTTCGTCGCATAACACACACCTTGTTGATTGAACATCTATTCAAACATGCCTGCGCTGTAGGTTTAGTTTTGTGGGCAAACGGTCTTGCTTCGTTCTCCATATATGTATGGATACCTTGGCAGGTAGATGCCTGTTCCATGTTGATTTCAGTTGCTGCATATTTTCTGCATCTTGATTTGTTGTTTGTTGATTTTTTATTTGATCATACCCCTGCCTTGCCGTGTATGCGCCCTGATTGCCTCCATTATAACACCAGCGATCCTGTGCATTTTCCTGTAGTACAACAGCAGATATAACAGTGATCATATCATGTAATTCAGTTGTTTCGAGCGAGTCTAAGGGTCTCTTCCAATCCCATTTGCAAGTCCATGAATTGCTTTCCCATATACCGTGTTGTGCCACCGTGTATGCTGTTGGTTCTGGTTTTTCTGTATAGCCTCGGAAACTTGTGAGCTAAACTTAAATTTCCAGCTCATGCATCCATCCAGAAGCTTGTTGCTGCATCATTTCCAATCTTGATCTCCCATTGCTTGCGGAACCATTATCCTGCCAGCATGTCCTGTAAGTCCTTCCACCAGTAAGACTGTAATCTCGTGCCCCTTCTTCTTCCTCTGATGGTTTGTTCAACATCCCTGGTCATTAGTTCTTTGAGCCCTCCAACTTCTAGGGTTCAAAGAACTTTTCGTACATGCCCCGTTACTCCTATTCGTATTTTTCCTGAGAGGTCTATTCGGGGCATTCTCCGGGAGAAGTTTACACCTGAGTATGATCCAAAGACCAAGAGATATTCGATTGCTGATGTTGTCATTGGGAGCATGTCTACTTCAGCTCGTGTATTTGCTACTGCCATTTATAGCGAGAATATTCCACGTAATAAGAAAGAAGCATTGCAGATTCCAGAATGGAAAGAGGCTATGGAATTAAAGATGAATGCCCTGTAGAAGAGTGAGACATGGGAGGTATGTGATTTGCCTACTGGAAAGAAGTCTGTTGGTTGTAGATGAGTCTTTACCATCAAAAGGAAAACAGATGGGATGATTGAGAGGTTCAAAGCCCGTTTGGTTGCAAAGGGGTACACTCAAACGTATGGGGTTGAGTACTTAGAGACTTTTTCCCATGTGGCCAAACTGGATATTATTCGAGTCTTATTCTCATTAGCTGTGAACCTGGACTGGCATCTTCATCAGTTTGATGTGAAGAATGTATTTCTGCACGACGATTTATCTGAGGAGGTGTATATGGCACCAACACCTAGTTTCTCATCTAGTTTTCGGTCTCACGAGGTATGCAGATTGAAGAAAGCATTGTATGGATAGAAGCAGTCACCTAGAGCCTGGTTTAGAAGGTTCACCATCTTTATGAAGAAATGTGGATACATCCAGAGTAACTCAGATCACACTTTGTTTCTGAAGCGACGAGCTCAAGGTGTTACATGTCTTATTATCTATGTTGACGACATGGTTATTACAGGGGATGATATTGATGAGATTGGAGAACCGAGGAGGAACTTGTTTCATGAGTTCGAGATGAAGGACCTTGGAATGCTGAAATATTTTCTTGTCATTGAAGTGATGCGGTCCAAACACAGAATTTATATTTCTCAGCGAAAGTATATTCTGGACCTTCTTTCTGAGAATGGATTGCTAGAGTGTATCAAACACAACAAAAAGAAAAGAAAAAGGAAGAGCTCTTCCAGTGGACGTAGGCTATTGTCGAACCACGTAAACTCTCGTGTTCTTTACAATTCCGCTTTTAGATTCTGGGTGAAAGTAGTAGATGCATTGATCGGAATGGATCAGCACACAGAATGTATCAGGTTGATGTGGCCACCGGCGGGGATACAATACAAATTCTACATCAAATGGAAAGCTCGGGAAATATGATCGATAGTTGTATATTAGCAAGCCAGCTACTCCAAATT
Source organism: Pinguicula primuliflora (assembly GCA_025802335.1). Lineage (NCBI taxonomy): Eukaryota > Viridiplantae > Streptophyta > Magnoliopsida > Lamiales > Lentibulariaceae > Pinguicula > Pinguicula primuliflora. The sequence goes on along the minus strand of JAOYMZ010042391.1, from coordinate 11,628 downwards.
ACAATAATTCAAACATCACTGGAGGTAATTGAAGCGATCCCAATGGAGAGGAGTCCATTGCAGATGCAATTGAGTATTGATCCACCGTTCGAGTCGCTAGGTGCAAGGTCCGCCGAGAGAAATCAAGGAAGAAATATGGAAATAAGTTGGAAAGTTCTTGCACTCAAATCAGTTGGGCTCAAGGAAGATTAGTGGGCTGCGCTTTGGGTAGTGGTGCATTGGAAGATATGGGCAAATAGACACAGCGAAATTTTCAAGCAAAAGGAGCCCGATCTATTATCTACGGTAACATTCATGCAATCCACTCTATGGTTTTGGATAAAAGCCAAAGAGAATTATAGCAATTTTTCACACCATTTTTTTGTAGTTGGATGATCCATCGAGTCTTAATTTTACTTGATATGTAAAGCTTTTGACGAGTAATGTGACGGGTAGGCCTACTGATATGAGTGGCCAACCGGTATATCCGTACTGGTCTTACGGCGGACCGGTACCGGTACCGGTTATTGGCCGGTACCCACGTTGGGCACCGGACCCGAACCGGTACCAGATCGGTACCGGTACCTATACGGTACTGGTACTCCGGTACCAGGTTCATTTTACCCGGGACCGGTACCGGCATCTGCCCGATACCGGTACCGATACCGTCGGTACTGGTCCCGGTCCCGGACTGCTGGTACCGGTCCAGTACCAGTACCAGCAGTAGGCAATTTTCGGCAGTAGGCAATTTTTGGCAGAATGAAGCTGCACATGGATTTCGACAGAAACTGCACCTAGATTTCGACAGAAACGGCACAACATGAATCCCAAAATCAAGAACATGGAGCAATAATCTCACAAGTCACAACAACAACATAACAAAGTTATGATACAAATCACAATCAGAACAGCCACAAGTTCAACGCCAGTTATCAACCATAGTTCGTAACATTGTAATGCAAGTACAACTTCATAGTTCATCCGCAAATGCTTCATCATATTCTTATCTCGTTCATAAAACTGAACGGATCTTCCAAAAATTCTACAAAAAGCATAAAATATACGTCAACACGAATCAAGGCATTAGTGAGTATAATATATTATGAACTATATATTACCGTCAAATATAGCAATCGCGGTAGGATCTTCAGTCCCTACATCATCCTTCAAATCACTGTTATCTGACGCAAAGCACTGAGAACTCATATCAGAAACGTCTTGAGGTTTAAGATCGGCAATAACAGTATCTTTCATCCAACTTTGGGCACAAATGAGTGCTTCAGCAGTACCGGTTCCTAAAGAACTCCTAAAACTACTCAATACTCGTCCTCCTGTGCTGAAAGCTGACTTTGATGGAACAGTGGTTATTGGGATTGCAAGAACATCCCGAGCAATCTGACCTAGGACCAGATACTTAAATGTATTGCTTCTCCATCATGCTAAAATATCAAACACTTCTTCTTCTATTTCTTCTAGAACAAGTGATTCTGCCAAGTATCTCTCGAGTTCAGTAGTATTCTCTTGCCCAATCTCCTGTTGCACTTGTTGACGGAATTTCTTACTGAGACCTGCTGAACTAGAGCCGGAAGACGAGACACCACTAGTAGTAGGAACCCTAAAGACTGTCTGAGCTCTCCCTTGATCATACAAAGACCGGTACTCATAAAAAATCTCAGTCACAGATTGCTTCACTATGTTATACGCAGCCTCAGCCTTCTTCTTATCTGTAACAAGAAATCTCACCGTTTAATTTAAATATCAATCATCAATGAGCAATGAATTAAATAAATGATCATACCTTCAGCCAGTGAAGTATCAAACCAATATTGGAACCATCGAAGCTTGCACCTTGAGTCAGGACAGTGGCCATAAACAAAAACTTGTTCATGGTATGTTTGTGCTGCTCGTCCACACTCGTCAACTAACCCCAATATTTGATGTACTTTGATTTCATCTTCCTGGCCATGTTCGCCAAATCATCATCATCACTCAAAATAGCTTCATCCAACTCCTCTTCTATTTTCATCAACTCTTGAAATAATTTATGCGCAATAGGTGTTGCCGAAGCAGAGAATGTATGAGTGACATCATAGAACATCTTGAAGAATGGCAAAAAATTCTTAACCTGCAAATTCTTATAAAACTATTAGCGAAAGATATTAACAATAAATGTATATAAATGTGAGTGTATACCTGGACCCAATCCTCATCAGTCGGAGGCCCCAAATTGCCTCTTGCATTATCCCATAGATAAGTGTAACACGCATGATCCTCTACCATGTCCTAAAAAACAATCATGTACTTCAGGGCAGATTTTAGCATAACATAAGTAGAGTTCCATCTCATGGGAACATCCAACTGAAGAAATCCTTTGGCACCAATCTTCCTCATCACTACATGATGATTGAACACAGTCTCTCTTTGAGGAGAAGACTTGCAATACTTCACAATATTTCTCACACGAGAGATAGCGGTACCATGCTCGGTCAAACCATCTTGAACAATTAAGTTCAAGATGTGAGCACAACACTTCATGTGCAAACTCTCATGCCGCTTAATAATCTGCCCGCAAACATCACCGTACAACGTAAGCTGACGCCTCTTCAATGTGTCCATAGCAACATCATTGTTGGTAGCATTGTCAACGGTGATGGTCAGCAACTTCTTAATGTCCCAATTTTCCATCAAAGATTCTATCTCCCCACAAATCGAAACACCCTTATGGTCACTAATTTTTCTAAAACCCAAGATCTTTCTTTCCAAAGACCACTTCTCATCGATCCAACGCCCTGTGATCACCATATACGTCAAATTTTGTCTTGAAGTCCATGTGTCTGTCGTGAAACAGATACGAGGACTAGCAAGCAGCAAGCAACTTTTCTTTCAACTTCAGCTTCTCCTCATAATACATGCCCATGCAATTCCTCTGGCACGTCTGTCTAGAGATCATCAAGAAACAAGGATCCACATCCTTGATAATCAAAGCAAAACTAATCTTGTTAACATGGTTGAAAGACAACTCATCCAATATAACATGTCTCGCGATCTTCCTCCTCCACACTTTCTTATCAAACCTGTAAAATAAATAAACAAATAATAAATAACTTCTTATCAATTATCATACATTAATGAATATTTAACTATTTTTACCTCTGCTGGGTCAACGTCCCAACATCACTACTGTTCGACGCACTAGCATCGAAAGAATACGTCGTCTGTCTTCCTAATCCTGCTGCTTGTGCTTGCGCTGCCTTCCTTTTCTGACAACCTTTGTAATGTTTAATCGTAGTACCCGTCCCGTAAATATTAGTTTCACAATTTACGTGTTTCTCACAAAAATTACATTTCACCTTCGTCTTCAGAGGATCCACAGGTGGGATTACCTCTGTAAAATATGCCCAATAAGGGCTAGTCTTCGGTTCGTTCTCTTCTTTGCTTCAGGTTCAGCCTCTATTCCTCGAAGCTCTTCCTCCTCAATCGGATTTAAGGATGTATCAACATTTGTATCTACAGGGTCGGACATCCTGTATAAATAAAAATCAAATTCAATCATTAGTAAATATTAAAGAATGAACTCTTTCAAGTTTTGAAGTCTATTATTAGACAAGCATTCAATGAGCCCATTACATCAGGAATAACAGAAAAGGTATACAGCTTCATACTTAAATAGAAATGACAGAAGTAATACAAGGCACATGCGGTAGCAGTATATAAACCTAGAAAACCAAAAATGCTAAATAAAAAGTCAATTCCTATCTCAACCCCCTCCCCCCAATTCCTTCTGTTTTATGGAGCTCATTTTTGTACACCACCCATTTTGGGTGGTGTACAATACCAATGTTCTCATTGGTTGAGAAATAAAGATGGAGCCCACATAATTAAACAACAATTTCAAAAGGCATAAATGAACGTAGTGACAGAGCAATTGAAGCAGAATGTCAAGTTAATACTCTGGAAACTTATCAAAAAAAAAGTTAATACTATGAAAGATGAGAGCTGAAGATGAAACCGTTCTTCATCAATTTGAGGAGTGTACTGGGAAAATTTTAGATGCCTAAATAAGGCTTACACATCACATTTATACCTATTATCCACAAGAAGCCTCTCTTCTTCGACAGTAACTGATCCAAAGACTCATCCAAAGAGACAACATTATCGTTTTTTTCATCTGTAAAAACCCAAAAAGTAACGAAATTCCGAACTGAACCGATCTGTGTTACCTTTGTATGAGAACATAATTCAAAACTAGATTATGATAAGAAATAAGGAAAAATTTCACCCCCAGACCATGCACCAACCATAAAAGTAGTAAAACCCCTCTCCTATCAAAACTGTTGGAATCCCATCAAAATTGGAAGAAAAGGGAGAGGATTGATGAGAGGGATGCACCAGACGGGAGGAATGGGAATGAAGAGTGAGAAGACGCGGAAAAAGATAGGCCGCGTCGAACCGCTTTAAAGATTTGGGAGACGGGCCCAAATGCTCTACATCGAAGGGGCAGGTAGAAGATTTGTAGAAGGGATGAAGGATTGTGCATGCCGAGAGAAGGAGACACAGTGTGTGAGATGCAAGCGTTGAACAAAAAAGTGAGAAGAAAAAACAATGATTGTCTTTTTATTATGTGGGTCATCCTTATTTCTCAACCAATGAGAATATTTGGGTGGTGGTGTACAAAAATGAGCTCAAGGAAAAAGAACCCTAACTTTGAGAAAAAGTACCAATTTTGTGAGCAAGGACTAAAGAAGAGATGAGAGAGGGATTAAAAATAAATCAGAGAATATTAAACTAAAAAATAGTGATGTAGATATGTATGCATTTCCCTTTTATAAATAGTGTAAATAAGTATGCATTTCCCTTTTATAAATAGTGTAAATAAGTATGCATTTCCCTTTTAATATAATATAAATTTTGTTACTTTGATAAAAGGGAGTCGCCGTTTATGTACGGACCACCAAGTAATCAGGCTCTCCGCATCCTTCTCCCATGCAACAAAAAAAAAATATCTGTGGCTCTGGTGTTCCTGCCCTCGTCTTCCCTCCATTTGTCAATGAAACAAACTTAAAACACTATTCTTGGCCGATCCCCTATCTTCCTTCCACAATCCTTCCATGTTCTTCAACACTTCCATTTCATCCTCATTCATTCTCTGGCATTTAACAAAAGAAACGCATCCTCTTTTCTAGACGTCCCTCACAAGGGCGCGCACACGTATGTGCGCCCACCACCATCACCACCACCACCACAGAACATTTCCATGGATAGGGAAAGGATTCCTCTGTGCATGCCATCGAGATCCGGCTTCATCGCGATTCTAATCGTTCTCTTCCATTTCACAATGGCCATGAGTGATTCTGATGCTGAGATCCTCGTCAAGTTCAAAGACTCATTGGAGAATGCCGATGCCTTATTTGGTTGGAATAACACTGGATCCCCATGCAATGGCAGCCACGCAGCGTGGAAGGGAGTTCTATGTGATGGTAATTTATGTTATTATCATTACAGGATATGTGTTAAGAAGTGTTCTAGAAAAGTTGGCGGTCCGTAGGCGATCAGGGACCACGTATAAGCGAATGCTCTGTCGATTATTATTGCCTATTAATAGCAATGGGAGAGGTATTATGTAACACTATTAACTGTTTTTGTCCAGGTAAAGGAAGAGTATGGGGACTCAAGCTAGAAAACCTTGGGTTAGGTGGTGTCCTTGATGTGGAGACTCTAGCGGAATTGTCAGATTTAAGGACAATAAGCGTGATGAACAATAATTTTGAGGGTTCCTTGCCGAATCTGACAAGGCTAGGATCGTTGAAAACCATATATTTATCACATAATAAATTTTATGGTGAGATTGCTCCGACGACATTCAATGGGATGTTGTCGTTGAAGAAGTTGCATTTGGCTCATAATGAGTTTTCCGGCCCTATCCCCGCGACATTGGCAACCCTGCCGCGGCTGAGTGAGCTGAATCTTGAGAACAATTCATTTGAAGGAGAACTGCCTGAGTTTCGACAAGAAAAATTGAAGGTATTAAACGTTGCAAATAACGAGTTGATGGGACCAATTCCTAACAGCCTCAGACATTTTGATGCTTCAGCTTTTCAGGGTGAGGATCAAAATATTTATTTTCTAATTTTAATAAATTGATTCAAGAAAAACAATTTAAAGGGGGCTAGATAACCGAAGTATAAGACAAATTTTCAAATAATCTCTCTAGGATGATTTCAAAACTGATATAAAAATTTTATTTCAGCAATAAAAAAAAACTCCTAAGCAATTTAGGTCTTATATAAGCGACATAAAGATTTAGACACCATTTAGGCAAGGTGGAGGGTAGCAACTAACCCTATCAAGTTTTTTAGTTATTTATTTTGGAGAATCATAAATTTTAAATAAATATTACTCGCTGTTTTTCTCTCCCAAACAGGAAACATGAATCTCTGCGGGCCCCCATTGGCCGCCTGCCCCAACCGCAAACACGCATCCGTCGGTACCATCATCATCGCCGCCGTCCTCGTGGCGGTGGCCCTGGCCGCTCTTGTTGCCGTCGCCATCATTCTCCGTCGTAAGAAGAAATCACCCTCACCGGATACCTCCACCGTCTCATTATCGCATCCCAAATCCCCTGCGGATGATATGAATAGAATGGAGCAGGGACAGGGTCACTCTCCGACGGGTCCTCCATCACCCGAGCACGGCAAGCAGGGCGTGAAGCTTACTTTCTTGAAAGATGACGTCACGAAATTCGACATGCCGGAACTCTTAAAGGCCTCGGCTGAGATCCTCGGTGGCGGCATCTTTGGCTCGACGTTTAAGGCATCGTTGGGCGATCGCCAGACGATGGTCGTGAAGAGATTTCGTCACATGAACAATGTGAGCCGCGATGAGTTCAACGAGCACATGTGGCGTCTCGGCCGGCTGAACCACAGGAATGTCTTGCCGATTGTGGCATTCTATTACCGGAAGGATGAGAAGCTACTGGTGGCGGAATACATGGAGAATGTCAGCCTCGCCTTTCAGCTACACGGTAAGAGTTATCGCTTTATTGCTTTTCAATAAAGATTATATCATTCGATAGCTGGAATCAAATTTTACGACTGCCACGGTGCCACCCGGGTTTTGAATTTTGATACAAAAATTTAAATAATGTTACCGACTTTTTTTTGAAAAAATGTAGGGTTGATAATTTTGCTCTGCCGTGCGGGGTGGGTATGGAGCAGGTGTAGGTGTCCCGCCCTCGACTTATCCCACTATTTTGATATTTTTTTAATATAATTAATTTTTTTAAAATTGTTTTAAAGTCTATAAATCAATAAAATAATTAAAAAATAAAATTTAAAATAAAGATTAAAATTGTTAAAGTATTTTTTTCAAAGTTTTAATATTTTTTTTCTAATTTAATTTATTTTTTTACTTTAATAAATATTTTTATATTAATTTTTTTAAAGTAAGTTTGTATACACGGGGCGAAACAGGACGGGGCGGGTCCGGAACGGGTTTGGGTCGGTCCCACCACGTTCAGCCCCATTGTCATCCCTAAAAAAATGGCTTGCATACCGGATCCAAGTACAATAAAAGCCTTTAACCTAGCAAGATCCTAGTGATTTTAATGGACACTTAAATATTATGTTTCTTTAATTTCTTACTTTATTGAAAAGGCATCAATTAATCAATACTATTTTTCTGAACAAAATAATTTAGGATATCATCATTTGCTATTGTAAGAATTGAAATTCCATGCTTTCCAAATTAAACCGTAAATGGAAAGTTATACATAAGAGGAGACTATAAGCCTCATGTTTCGGAAGATTTCAAATATTTTCGTTAGACTAAAATTTTTAAAAGAATTCCTAATTAAGTAGACATTTACTAGAATTAAATTTTCGATTGATGAAATCATAGTAATCCTTATGGGTTTAATTCTGAGCGTACTCATTATTATAATTCAAAAAATTGCGTTGTACATCAATAATGCTTCATTATTGTGACAAATTTTGATACCCACTGAATTTTGTTAATTTTGGTATGTCGAAATAAAAAATAAGATCATTTTTAAAAAAAATTTATTGAAATGATGTCGGAACTGGTCCTAAATTTTAATTTGAATGTGTCTAACTCTAACACATCGTTTTAAGACTAGGGATATATTTATTATTTTTAAAATACTTGTTTAATAAAATTTTAATTTTTTTTACTGTTAAAATCGAAATTTATAACTAATTCCGACGTTGTTATAACCAAAGATTCCTGAATCAATCTTATTTTTTTATTTAAATAATAGGGATATCGAAATTCAATGTCATTTTTTATACACCTATTATCCTTCAGTGTACACTGTACCTAGTGTACCGATCCACACTCACCGTCTCAAATTTGTGCATTTATTTACCGATTCTCGTCTCTTTCGTTTGTCACTGTCAGGCAAGCGCTCACGCGATCGCCCCTCCGCCCTGAGCTGGCCCACCCGCCTGAGCATCGTCAAAGGCGTCGCCCACGGCCTTCAATATCTCTACAGCGAACTCCCCAGTCTGACGGCCCCACACGGCCATCTAAAGTCGTCCAACGTCCTTCTCGACCGGCAATTCAACCCAATACTCACGGATTACGGTCTCGTGCCCGTCGTCAACCAGGAACACGCACAGGAAAACATGATTTCCTACAAATCACCCGAATACAAACACACGCGGCGGATCACCAAGAAGACAGACGTATGGAGCCTCGGGATCCTGATTCTGGAGATCCTGACCGGTCGGTTCCCCTCGAACCTCATCCAGCACGGCGGAGACGATACGGATCTAGCCGCGTGGGTCGAGTCCGTACTGGAGAAGGGCGGCGATTCGGCGGCAGCGACGGATGTGTTCGATCGTGATATGGCTGGTAAATCGAACTGTGAAGGGGAGATGGTAAAGCTACTGAAGATAGGTCTCATCTGCTGCGCGGCGGAGGTCGATCGTCGGCCGGAGATTCAAGAAGCGGTGGAGAGGATCGATGAGGTGAAGGAGAGAGACGGCGAAGAGGAATTCTATTCGGTGTATACGAGTGAAGCCGATGCGAGATCGTCGAGAGGATTGTCCGATGATTTCAGAGTCATTAATATGTAGAAAAGAGACAGTAGAAATTAGGGTGTTCTTCTTCGTCTTCCAATTCCAATTTGGCTGGATGGGTTGTGTAGAATGTGTACGTGCTGCTTTGGGGGTGTCACTGTTCATTGCTCCTATTGGAAGAATATGTTTTTTTTTAATCGAAGAAAATATGTAGCTTTGGGATTTTTGTAAATTGAGAATTCAGTGACTATACTTGGTGTTCGAGAAAGCGCTAAGCAAACTCTTGGCGGTCAGGGCCTATTCATTGCCTAAGCGGCCTAGTCGTCCGCCTAAGCGGGCTTTCAAGCGGCCTAAGCGTTAATTCGGGCAAGGCGGAGGACAATATACTAGCGTTTATACTTGAGTCCTTTGGGATTTTTGGATCCTGGAACAATCTCATATGTTCCAAAATTCTTGGGAACATATTTGGAGGAAGCTGCCCCTCCTGCTGGATCCTTAGTAATGCAGAATTTAGTGTTACTGGTTGCATCTGCTGTGACACACAAGGATGAATCAGATCCTTCTGATGGATCTTTATCAATGCAGAACTCAGTGGTACAGGATGTGCAGAATATTGCGGCTCTTAACATGAACAAAGTGAAGTCTCCCGGTTCTGAGTATTCTCCAAGAACCTCAGAATCTGGTGAATCAACGGACTCTTTGGAGGATCATTATACTCATACGCTTGCGAAATCTGTATTAACGTTATCAATGCTGGTAGACACGGCCATGACAAGGAAAAAAAAGGCAGAGTTCACAAAGAAACTCAGTCCTATCGGACTGAATCTTAGACGAAGCAAAAGAATCATTGCTAACCTTAAATCTACTGCAGGTTCCAGTGCTGAAGATCCAATGCATATTGCTCATAGATCAGCTGCAGTTCTTCCAGCAAATTCTGTGACAGAGATTCCAGTTGTTTGCAAGGGCAATCTTAGAAGATGAGGTTATACTCAGCTCATCACTAATTTCATCTCCAGTATGCTCTATGCAGGATACCAAGGTCAGGGTTGCAAAGGGCACAGCTGAAGTCCAGCAATGTATGCAGCTTGAAAAAACGGTAGCAGTAACTGTGGCTGCACCAGTCACTGTCAGGACCCCATCTGATGAGCGGTGAAGTTCAGTAGCTCTAGTGACCGGAATCTCAGTCTCACAGAATGTAGTCCCAATTCCTGGGTGTGATTTGGTTCCTTCTACTGGCACAGTGAATCACACTAGTGATCAGCCAGCTCTCCGCTCTAAATCAACAGAAGTAGAAGTGACTGGATCCGTTGCTATCGCATCTTTCAGAACAGCAGTAACACCCCCAGAATCCGATGATGGCCCAGCAATCAAAGAGCTGAAAAGAGCAATCTGGACTGAACTTTTTAATGGATTGGTAGAGTACTTCCACAAGCTGAATGGATACTCGAAAGAGAAACCACCGTGGAACGAAGCAGCGAATGAAGTGTACCGAGCAATGCGCAAATGGAATAAAACGGAGATGATGACTTCAATCCCCTCCCCCCGGAGAATCAGCCGTCAATTCTGTCCTCCCCACAACAGCAGATTCCAGATAGTATCCTAATGAAGAATTGGGCGCATCAGGTGGAAGAAAGGGATCACCAGCATGAACTGTACACGCAATCGGTGCTGAAGAATCAGAATCAGAAGGAGGTGGCTACTCACCTTGCTACCCCCTCATATAATTCCTCCACAGTACCCCTCCCTTAAACGCAGGCGCCGTCGCCCGAAGAAACGTTGATGTTTTGTTTTTTTGGTTTATACGTCTGTATATTTGTTCACTGGATTTGCCTTCTGTGCAAATCCTGTAAAACTCATTTAGATATAATAAAACAACCTTTTAAAAAAAAACTTGGGTCGCCGAATCCATAAATTCATGTAAATAAAATCTGTCTGCATATTTTTTTTAGAAGCGATGCCAAACCAAAGTCCTAACATAAGACAAGGAATACGAAAAATTAGAACATCAAAATATCAAATAATCTTTGTAGAGCCAAAGAGCACCCTGCGAAAATCTATATGAAAGGCGTTATGCTAATTAGCTGTGTGAGAGATCTGAAAATGCAGGAATGCCTAACTTGATGAACAAAAATTAAATGTTCACCAAATAATGGAACAAATGCAATTGAAAAGCTGGGTGACTCTTACCACCAGGAATGGTATTGAGCATGGGCTCGGTTTTGCAAAATGGTGTCGGCAGCCAATGTTATGTATTCGATCGACAACTTAGCTTCAATTTGAAGGAAGGAGGAAAATATGAGATGAAATTTGAAAACTTTACGGGAAAGGGAACCTATGAACCAACCATTCGAAATCTGCACATCCTAGAATGTTGAAGCTCGTACTTCACTCGCCAAGAATATGGAAGATTGCACTCCCAGTGTAACCTTTTGATGTTATGAGGATTTGTAATGGAAGACAAAAGATTTACGTGGTTCAGGAGAATTCCCTACTCCACGGTTGAATCCAAGTGATCCCTCTTCTTCTCTTTTTCCTTATATCCTTTTCTTGTTACAAATGGGTATATATACAAGTGCTTTGAGCATGCTTTGATCATTTATTCATACGCATG